>JAQIXS010002515.1:0-22419 GCA_034700785.1 Rossiulus vilnensis
AGATTATTTCATTTTTTTTATAAATAAACGGGACATTTTCAAGGTATAAAAACAAACTCAGACCGTAGTTGATGACCGATTGTATACGAAAAACAATTAAATTATAATAAGTGAAGTGTGCCTAACCATAACGATGTAAGTGCTCCCCCCCAAAAATACGTCTTTTCACCTTAATACATTGTAGGAGCTATCCTCCACTTGCTTTAATGGCGAGGAAGCAATTGGGTCACCCCTAGACTTCGTGTAGTGAAAATTGACTGTAACACCACAACAACACAGTTCTTCGTTTCTGTTTTCGTGATTAAACGTTAGTGGTGTAGCCTACAACTTTGGACTTGTTGTTTGAACAAAATCAAATTAGTGCTATCTATATTTTCCACGAAATTATTTAGTTTTTTTTCTATACTGAAAAGTAGATTTTTTGACACTTGATGGCACCCTTCAAGTATTTGAAACAAAAATGTGAAATTTTTTGCATGGTGGGTATTATTTTGGGTCGGGCTTAAATAACCTCAATGAAACAGTATTCAAGTACGGCACTGTTCGCAGCATCTGTTTATTTTCATAAATTGGGACCAGTTTCACTTCCGTTGTGCAGCTTACCTGATTGCGGAATGAGTTTAGCTTTTGCGCACAACAAAGTGACAATGATGAGGGCTCGCTTTTTACCCCCTCGCTTTTTGAGCAGTACCACGAAGCCCGATTTCAGGTGGTCAAGCTTGAACATCCCCCTCAGGGCCTCTGATCTGGGCCCCTTGATCACGGGCTGTCCCCACAGCCGGTAGAGGGTGTAGGGGACGCCCATGAAGAAGATCATCGTGCTGCAGAAGAAGACGAGTGCGAAATTGTGGTTTCCGTAGAGCCAACCACCTAACTGGAAGCCGATGGGGGCGCCAGTGAGGTACGCAGTTTCGATGAAGGTGATTCTGGCGGTCCTCGATTTCACGCTGGAATTCACCACGATGTAGTTGAAGACCCCGATGTAGAACATCATCTGGTTGCCAGATATGCCACAGATTGCGTGGCCGATGAGGGTGTAGGCAGGTGGAACGTATTTCACGTGCGAGAGCAGCGCGAAAGTGGCGCTCCCTAGCACGTTCGTGGTCAGCGTGGCCAAAATGAGCAGCTTGGGACCGTGCTGGTCACTCCAGGCCCCTGCGAACAGGGACAGCACCATGAAGGGCACAGTTTCCAGAAGCATGGTGTAAACGTTGTAGTCGGCCATGACAGCGTCCAGCTCTTGCTTCAGGCTGTCGTTGGTCACGTTGCGACAGTACTGTTCGCTGTAGCCGTACGTCACCAGACAGGTCTGCTCTTTGACCAGCGCCTGGATGACCACGCTCTGCATGGTGGCCGCCATGGCGCACAGGAACACCAACGGTTCCAGGGTGATGTTCTGGACGAAGAAAAGTACTTTTTGCCGCCATGTTTTCGAACGCTGGTCATCTTTCCCTGGTGGGAAGATCAATATATCAGTACAAATATTTAGTGATATCACTGACCATACTGATATCAGTAGTCGAAAAAAACTATACATATATAGTGATATCAGTATAGAAACAGTGATATCATTGCTATCACAAATATCATAGTGATATCAATATAGAAACAGTGATATCATTGCTATCACTAATATTATAGTGATATCAGGAGAAAATCACATACTGATCTTTTCATCAGGGTTGGCCTGACTGGTCACTGGCCGGTCATCGTCCTCGCAGCCCCCATTGCCGTAGTCCTGCATTTCGGACTCCATCTTGTCGTACATTGGTGGTTCTTGAAGTGGAGCTGAGGGGTTTTAAAACATTCAGAAGTTTCCAGTAGCGTTGTTTCTTCGGTGGTTTTGGTCAGTAGCGTCCTTGGTGTCTCCCTTTGGATGCGTCCAAATTAAGTGCACCAACTGAAGTAGCTCAGCATTTATGGTTGCATTCAGCATCACTTAAGTTAAATTTGAATCGGATTTCACGGGTGGCAAGGCCAATCAGATTAAATTTTGGCTGCAAACTGTATTGTCTTGTCGGTTGATGTACAGGCAGTTTTGAAATCAGTGTTTGACCCCGTCTTAAGACATCGTCATCGCAGCGATTTGTGTCGTGTGACGTCATGCTTGTATACGTGGTGATCACATATGATATGAAATACTTGTTTTTTGAACGAATCATTTTTGACAATATTGTGTGCAACCAAAGAAATATGCGCTGGGGTAAACATTCTAGTAACATGACTGGTTTGGCTAATCAACGCCTTAGATTTCTCCAAAGAATATTCAAAAACTGCCCTCAGAAAGTTAAAGAAATTGCACATTTATCATTAGTAAGACCCCTTTTTCGTAAAACTGAGCAGTGATGTCAAATTCACGACTGTTATTAATCAAATACAACCTCGAGACTCGTGGGGTAATTAACACTAAAGGCAGTGGATTAGCTTGTCAAAACGTTTAACATGTCCAATCATGAAAATATGTACATGTATTATTGCAATGCTAAAAATGTCAGGTTATGCTTTCGGTGTAACAAATGGACTTTCCAAAATATTTTTTTACCATTTGTCAGAAAATCTGAAAAAGCTCATTTGAATTATATCTTCATTTGCATAATCACTTGTGAGCTTAAGCTGTTAAAATGGTTTTGCAATAATATCTGATAACATACATGTATATAACATATATAGTAGGTAATTTTTTGCTTCTTGATTTTATAATCAAGAAGCAAAAATAGTAAAGGCCAACAGGAAAATAACATCGGCTTGAAGTTATTTAATTTGCTTTTGCTTGATGTTAGCAAATGTGCTCAGAATCCAAACAAAATTGTTATTCTTGATTCATTTTATTTTTTTATTTTGTTTTTAAAAGAAACACGTTTAGTGAAAATTCCTAAAATGTTCACAGTTAATATTAGGATCTCATAAAGAAAAAAATGGCAAGCGATACCTTGTTCTAAAAATGATCATAATTCTATAGGCCTACCACTTGTTTTGTAATTCTAGGAATATTATGCGTGCAAATGTGCTACCCGCTGGATCCGCCATTGGCTAACTTTACTTTATTTACACGAATTTCAGATAGTTCGCTGGTGTTTGTCTCAAATTTTGAAAATTCAAGATGGCGGCTTGGGGATCTTGATAAACATCCAGCCAATGATTCTCTTAGACGCAGGTCTACCCAGAGGCAACTTTTGAGTGGATTTTTTCAAGGGCTGCAACCTGCATGCACTTTGGAATTCAATCAATATATGTCTCCACTCTCTAGAAAATGCGCCTGCTTTTAAAACAGAAAAAAATCCGTCGATATTTAGCTTCCTGTTGTAGCACTATTAACTCGTTTGTACGCATGACATAATGACGTCACAGGTCGTATCTAGCTCCCTGAATGCTCTCTTAGCTAACTAGAAAATGAATGTTATTCCTGAATTAAAATCCGAAATCCATAAAAAAAGCCGGTCGAGCCTGAACGACCCTAGTTTATGGCCTGGGCTCGTGGCACCCCTCTCTCACATTGGTAGAGGTGATTACAACGTAGAGGATGAGATAATAAAATAGAAATAGCAAGGAGGCGTATTATTAGTGTTCATGAGGCGAGGATAAGACGAGCCATTTAATGATCTAATTATTGTAGTACGCTGATGAGGAGGTCTTGCAGTGTATATATTTTCCGAAAACGGACGAAATTTACGCCTCCCTGGTGCCAAGGATGTATCTGTTCGTCTCGAAAAGGGGATTTTTCGCCGAATGTGGTGAAATGGGAGCCCCTCGCCAAGTTTTCAAATGTATAAAAGCCACAATTTACGATCCACTTTAGCTTCGCTGTTATTTCTCAAATGGGAAATTAAAAACACATTGAGGAGAAAAGATAAAAGAGTTGAACGGCCATAACTGTCAACCAATCCATGTCCGAAACGCATCGACACGGTTAGGAGCTAAGGGGGTTGTTCATAAAAATCCCAAACTTCCCCCAATTCAACCCCAAAATTGTAAATGCAAGTGGGAATTTACCATCTCACCATCCCACTGGCGGGTTAAGGAAGAACGATGTAGGCTTCTGTAAAATTATAGATTATTTTAAATTGCGTATAGTCACACCTCCGATTATGGGAAGGCCCCCTGTAAATGTCGCTGCGCTTGGGCAGCTGTGAAATTCGCGAAAAAAAATGTTAATGAAATAAACTGTTGTTGCAGTTTGTTCGCTTCACTGCATGGGTTTTAAAGTCTCATCTGTGTTGCTTCACAAAGCCACTGGATGGCGCCACCGATTTTGAGCATTAATCAAGCTTTATTTGGACAAATGTCTCCTGTCTGTGCATTCAGAAACGTTGAGGGAATAATTCGTGTAACAATAATTATTGAATCACCTTCAATAGAACTTTAGACGTAGCACCTTCCATCAAAAATAAAATGATAATCAGGAATATTCTTGCTTGATGCAAATGAGTCATTTTGTAGAAAATACTGCTGTTAATGTAAATACTTTATCTGCATCTGCATTTTTGCGAATTTATGAATTTATTAGTTCCGCAACGTAGGATTATTTTCATGAAATTATTAAGCTTTTGTAATATTCCAGGTGTTAATTTTTGCGTTGATTATAAAATGAGGAAATGCATAAATAATTCATAACGGATTTTTGATGTTTTTGGTCAGTTAAATTTATTTTTTATACACATACGTTTTGTTTCATGGCTCGAGAAAGAATTTATACTTAAACAAGTAATTTTCTTGCATGGTAATTATGTTATGTTAAAAATCATCTTTAGACAAATTCATCGCCTACAGACAATATACTTGATATACAATATACATGTATCTTTGTGAAATTTAGTGTGTTATTGGTCGAATGATCTACATGTCTTCATTTACATTCCATTTTATCATCATGCCACGCGGAAATTGACGTTATTTGGGGTTGAAATTAGACGTCATTAAGTGTGGAAATTCGATGGAAATTTTACGGACAGTATTTCTGGTCCTCTTTGTCCAACAAAAAAATTAACGTTTTACGTACCATTCTTGCCAACTAGACTGAATGTGTGATGAGGTCAGAGGGTGTGAGGGGTGGTGTGTGAAGTTCGGAAGATAGTGGATTATAGGAGGAGTAGGGGGTTTAAGGTTTGCTTTTTTGATGGACGTCCTTTAATGGACGACCCTCAAGATTGTCAGCTGGTTTAACAGATTTCTTCCTTCGGTGCCCAAAATGCGAGGTTTTTCCACACAATGCGTATTATCGATTAGATGAGAGTGTAAAAGACAAAAGCATTTTTCTGAGAAGGTTTTTAAGAATTTGAAACGGTTGAAAAGCTTTTCGAGTATCCAACGTATCCGATTGCGATTTTTGGGTTTTTTTTCCCGTTGCGCATTGTTAAGTTTTGCAATGTGGGCTCCTGCTTTTTAAGTCTCTGTAGTTTTGATGCGTTTTAAATTTGCAAAAGGCCATAAAGGGAGCGCGAATGCCGAGTGTCGGAATTAGGGGGACATTTCCTGTTGATTCAATTATTGGGTGCCGGGTGCACGCTTGCGATATCAAAAATCATGGGTGTGGGAGCGTGAATATTGACCCATAAATCAACGCGAGTTTTTTCAAAAATGCTGCTCGCCTTTGCCTTTTGGGTGTAATTTTCATTGCGAAATTGGATCGAGCGTAACATGCATTGTAATAGTTTTCGGTGTAAAACACAAGAAAGTAATTTAATGTATTGATTTTCTCGCTTTCAGTTACGAAATTAATTGCGAATGAGGGGTCGTCCGAGATACACTTATGCCTCGCTTTACGGCCTAGATGGGTTTCTGGAAAGTTGTCTGTAAAGCGAAATGCTGCATAACGAAACATGTTTTTACATACAAACCTATATAAATTATACAGAATACGTGCTCAAAAATCGATCGATTATGGACTAGAGAGGGGATAAGAGATCAGCAAATTAGGAATGTTTACACAGTATTAATTCATCCAAAGGAGCCTTGAAAATTAATCATTGAAATTCAGGGAATTAGTTGAATCTGAAGCACCTGATACCAGCTTTGGTTCTGATTCTCCTGAACACCAAAAGTTTTCCAAAATGAGAATCTGGCTCCATTTTGTCACGTGATATTCTGCTTTCTAGCAGGGAAACAGCGCCACCTTACACTGATCTTGAACATGATTAATAAAAAAAGCGTTTTCCCCCATTAATTCTTAAGTCATGAACAAATCAGCATTTATAAAGCTGCTGCTACTTTGGTAAATGAATATAATCTGCTTAATATATTTTGCTCTGAGAGAAATAATTCCACTGGCTTATAGCTGCACTCTAAAAATTTGAAGAAGGAAAAAAATTATTTTGGCTCCCATAATTTGGAAAGGATAAAATTTGTTCTCTTAATGTAAAAGAAAAGTTGATATGAATCGTATAATAATAAAGTTTTAAAAGGTTACATGGGCCCAATGACGCTAACAACTTGTTCTCAATTCCTAATTTATTCGAGCAAATTTGAAATTTTATTATGAAAATATATAACTTGCACGTGGGAATTATTCTCCGTTTATTATAATTTGAATTATGCTTGTTCTGCTATTTTAAATATACAAGTTAAAGAAATCTGCATATTCATTTACTTTGCCATAGCGCCATGAAATAACTGAAAAAGTATAATTTAACAAAATTGAATAGCCATTACTATATTGGATACACTCCTATTTTATAATGTTTTAAAGTTTTACTCAGAAGCAGCTACTTAAAGTGATGAGGTGGAGCCAATGTAAAATGTATTATAATAAATTCACGGTCTATTTTCAGATTATTATGTGGCAATGAAAATAAGGAAGATAATAAACTGCACTACATTCCATGCAAATCCGAAACGTACATGTATCTCCCACATGGAAATCGATATCCGATAGACTTCGTTTCTTTTTGAGTCGTTCTTTTTTAGAACCCCAATTATTTAATGGTCAGGATTAGTCACTGTTTCCGTGCTCATATAAGCATATCATCAACAAGGTCATAAATATTTGATGCCGGATTGCAAGCGTGACTGTATCAGTGTGTAGCGTGATGATCTACTGGTCATTGTGGTCATTTGGCGTTGGATTTTGCGGCCTCACCTCGACGGCCACTCGATTAACGGCCCATTAAACAATGAGTTTGCCAAAATGTCGCGTTATCTAACCTAGATTAAGGCCAGGGGTTTCCAGTAGCCAACAGGATCACGTGGGTTTCAACCGGTTACCATAAGGGGTCGTCCATAAAGGATGTCCATGAAAAAATGGATGTTTTGTTCCCTTAGCCTAATCTCAGCGAGGAAAATAATGGAAAATATGGCATTATTAAATTTATTTGGTGGGAAATTCTATATTTAAAAGACAACGTGTCCATATTTTCGTATAAAATGGCATCAGAATTATTTGATATTAAGAACTTCAACTGTGGGTCATTCAACATTTGACCGAATCAGTAATATACCATTAACTGTATACACAAATTTATTTAAAAAGCTACTAACATCACTATGTGGCATTTTCGGACAAGTAATTAAAATAGAAAAACCTCACCAATAACATATTAAACAGCTAATTAGATTGGCAAAAATGACCAATATATTACGTCCTCCGGAAACATTTTAAACAGGACATTAAATTAAAAAATAACCATTCAATGAGGTATTTTATCCACATTTTTCATTCCGTAATTAAATTGATAAAAATGACAAATATATGACGTGGTTCGACGATATTTTTAAAAAGGTCTTTAAATTGGAAAAGATGACTTCGTTCGGTGAAGTTTTGAACTGGCGATTAAATTGGAAAAAAATTACCAATAAATGACGTACATGTTGAAACAGATCATTAAATTTAGAAAAAAATCAATAAATAACGTCATTAAGTAGACAAAATACCAATTTATGATTTCTTTTATGAAACCTATTGTCATCAATGAAGATTGACCTAATAATCTAGCACAGTGAAAAGGTTTTACTGCGCTAGAGTATTTTTAAATTCTCACGCAAGGCAAAAATTGGGCGTTCCAATTTGTTGAACCCCACGCCAAGCACTAGCGCTATAATTGCTAAATTTCATGGACGGCCCCTAACCCTTCGTTTCCTTGCTAGACAGCATCAGGGGTTTGATTGCCACCCCCAACCGGCATTAAAGGGCCTTTGCACGTAAATCCTAACCTGCGAGACGCTGGGCAAATTTCGCTTCCAGATTGCGATCACAATGGATAGTTATCACGGGTTATAATTTCCGCTGAAACCCAATTAGAAAGGGTGCGTACGTGCGGGTTTGCGAGTTGGCTCAATTCGACGAATATCCTTAATTCAAAGTTGTCATTTTTCTGCCTGGATTTATTATGATTAACGCTCGAGAAGAGCGATATTGAAGCACGCAATGTAACCCGGTAGGAAAATTGAATAAATGACTCCAGATCGCTATCATTGCTAACCACCCATTAGACGCTAACCAATCCGAAACTAATGAGATTGAAAATACTGGTTTGAATTGCGTGGAATGGAGATCACGGTCGTGACCAATTTTTGGAAGTTACCACTTAGACAACACTCGATTGGTCGTCATAATGAGATTTTACAATGATAAAGTAAATATAATTCGTTTAAAAAATGGTTACTTTTGGTAAGGTTAATTCAAGGTAAGACTAATCAGTAGACACAGTCAATTGATATTAAACGCGATGTTTCGCCCTGTTTCTTAGGGCTTCATCAGGCATTCTAATAAAATGAGACAGTACCTTATTTGAGTTGTTTTACTTTTTCGTATGTTGTTCCATATGAAAATGAGCAGTGAAATACAAATTTTCCTGCATCATCGTATCACTAAGGTCAGAAATATTAGGAAAACTCAGAAGGTAAACTGTTTCATCACTGAGAAGCAATTCAAACAACAATTATGAATAATTTTGTTTTATACTTTTCCCCCGTTTTTTAGTTATTTATTGCTTCACTAATCAATAGCTGACCTGTACTAGGACAGTTTGGACATAAGTTGCGGATTGAAATAAAATTACACCGCATTACAATTTTGAAATAAAGTTACTAAAACTATGACTAAAATTTTGAAAAAAAAACCTTTGATTTATGTGCCTGCAGATAGCGCTGCCGCAGCTACAACGCTTAACATCGAGTTTCGTCTCCGTTATTTAATCAGGATTAAAATTTTGTTTGTTCAAAGGGTAGTCGTTTTAATTCAGACGCATTGCAGGCTCCTCTCGTGTCCTACCGTCCTGTAAAAATTGCAATTTAGTGCTAGTGCTTCGGAAATGCCATAAGCTAGCATTATCTGTGCTAATTGAATTGGCGAGCATGTGTTGCAGCGATGATTGCGTTTTCAATTTGCGAAAAATCTAATTAATTGTGTAGCGAAGTTCACTCGGAGTACGAGTGGAATTTTAAGCGATTGCGACGAGTAAGGGGCGCCCTCTGTCGGGCGGGCAATCACTGTTAGCGACTCTGTCAGACGGGAAAGCTAGCCATCCTTTAATCCATTTCTCTGTGGTTAGTTGTCAGTTTTGTTTATTTTAATTTCATTTTTTTGTTATTATTTTATGCATCCAACATTACGAGTCAATAAAGTTATTATTTTTTGTTTTACAACTTTTTCGTTCAAATTTGTGCTTGCAAGCTCAAATTTAAAAATAAATTCAACGATTGCGATTTGATATGAAATGAGACCTTCCATGAATGGCGTTCGAAGTTTAGGGGTCAGACAATTTTTACGTCCAATTTTTGTCTTTTTCGAAAGTTTTTAAGCTCCTGAGTGCAGTAAAACCTTGCAATAAGGACCGCTAATGCACCAAATAGTATTTAAATGTGATCTGTCTTAGGTACTGCATTTCTAAATTTCACAATTTGATGCCCTTGCGTTTTGGTCGCCAAAAATCCTTCCAGAATTAATTCATTCTAGCGTTTTATTTTCTAAAATTTTGCGTTTGCATTAACATCAATTAAATTTTTAAGTTTGTAATTTTCGAGGTATCTAGGTAACTGGAATTGAATTGAAACCTGTCTTAATCACAATTTCACATAGTGCCCAAGTACCGTATTTGAGATATTTTGCACCGAGAAATTTTGATTTTTTTAATATTCGGAACAAGGGTTAAAACAACGGCATTTTCAGTGGTAGCCTTATTTCGTACTTCATTCACGTAACGGCATTTCTCAACTTTGCGTGAAACGGCTCGATTTCCGTTGATGTACCTCCCTCCCCCTTTCTTCACCCTCACCCCATCCCAAATTTGATGCGAGCGTGCATATACTTGGACATTTTCGCTAATGCAATTCCCTCGCTGGTATTAAGTAGGGAAGGTGGTTTGGGGTGGGCGAATCTTTTCAGGCTGAACCAACTTCAAATTGTTCATCCTCATGTGCATACCAAACAGGGATATTATTGCAAACTTCACTTCTTAGGCCTATTTCCATTGTGTCTCATTTTCCCCTTCCTTCTTCGATCTTCGTTTCTCACTATCTGCGATGTAATTATCTATTAAATCCAGTCATTTCGCGCCTCCCCCCCCAAATACGAACACCTTCATTTGGATATTATTAAAAAAGCAACCCCTTTTTTATCTTCCCCTATATCCAAAGTGGATTTCTGCCATTATACGTCTTAATAACTTCATTCAACGAGGCTGATATTGGGTTGATCATAAAGCGCCTTATTTTAAAAGAGCAGGTCAACGACAACAATTTTGTTTTGTTAATTTTTTTGCTGTGGTTTAAAATACTTTCAACAATTATAACTACTCTAATTTTGTAAAGGTGGTTCACACAGCTCCAACAATACTAGATTTTTTTAGGTTAATATTTAGACAGCTATTACAGTATTTATGAATTCATTGTTTAAGAATGAAACGAACGTTGTATGGATCTTGATCTAAAACAAAACAACATCGATTATTTTCAATGTATAAATAATTAATAAAACACTCTTTTTAAAGTGAACTAGATCTTACAGTAGAAAGTTCATAAATGTTTTGTTTATACATTGTATAGTCATATACTTGTTGCATTAAAAAACACAAGACAGACACTTATAACTCGCATCATTTTGTAAGTCATTTTTCGAAACTATTCTTATGTTTGTTTCGTTTTGATTATTGTATCTTAAAACTGTATTACAAAATAATTCGTTTTTGTTTGTACAATTTTATGGATTTTATTCTATTGGCTTGGATTTATTTTATTGGTTTCAAATTACATTGGCACATTTAACCTAAAACTAGTTGATATCCAGCAACAAATGCAACAAATATGAGGCAATTTTATTTAATTTGAACTTGCATGCCATATTTGAGTTTCCTCAAGATTTTCACGAACATTGACAAATTCTATGAGCTGTCATATTTGAGTTTTAATGAAAATTTGAGAAATTCAAATGCTTGTATTCATGGCCGAAAACCACTTTCGCCTCACCTTGTGTGCAGTCCCTGCTTCAGTTTTGAGAAATGATGTCCAGGACACGGGCTCGAAAGGTCAGGGAATTTGATCCGGCATACTATTTAAGTCAAAGAAAGATTTCAGAAAACATATATATGCCAAGTACTTCAAGTTTTATAGGTTTTCTCGAAATATCCCCCTAAAGTAGGTGAGTTTTTTTATGGATAACCCTGTTTAAAATAGATCGAATTTTTACTGCATATGTGATATAACAATTTTATGCATTTTTTTTCTTCTTTTTTTCTGTCAAGCTGCGAAGTCGCTGTCGATGAATACGTGCGTCGTCGCAAATGCCTCTCGAGATATTAAGTTTCCCTCGGCTTTTTGAATACATTAGGAGAGAAAAAGGATGGGGAAAAGCCCGGGCTTGTTTCTTCCCTGTTTTCGTGTTAAACCCCGATTCGTGACAGAATTATTAAGCGTGAAATCTACAAAATGCCTTCGCTCCTTCACTATTTTTGGGCAAGATAAAGACGAATGATGCTTGTTGTTCAGCGCCTTTTACACGTTTCCTTTCCTGTTACCAGATAGTTTTACAACGGATTTTAGCATTTTGAGGGCGATTTAAATTAAGCTAGGTCTCCATCGTTAACTGGCAAGTTATTTTAGAAAAATCCTCTGTTATGCAGCATTTCTACACGCATTATTTACTGCAAGCTGTTAATACAGCAGGAGGAGGTCCTGGCTACCAGGATTGCAATTGCTAACCCATATGCGAAAGAAATGCATTTGCAATACATTTAAAAATGCATCTAAATTGAAACGTTCATTTTAAAATGCCTCTCACTTACGTGTAAAACTTGTGTTAAACGGATTGAAGGGTACAGAATAGGAAAGAATAGAATTATTTTATTGCTAATTTCATTTTAATTTCAAATATTGTCTCAATCTACATGCATTTCGTTTGCGTAGGAGAAGGGGACTGTTTATAAAGGACGTCCGAGGACGATCGTGGACTAGGGTCGGCACATTTCGACGGTCAGTTTGGATTCTTTTTGAGTCATAGTTTACGCTTGTGTCGTGAAACCTGCCAATAACGACCCCTAATGTGCTGACTATGAGACGTCACGAACAGTGGTGTAGTGGGGCCGGAACGCGCCGGTACGGCGTTCCGGTACTTTTTTATGAGCCGGAACGGCGTTCCGGAACTTTAAATGCGTGTATTATTGTTTTTTCCCCCTTTTTAAAAAAAAAATTAAGTAAAAAAAATTTTGTATTTCTTTTTGGTTTGCAAATCTTGGTCTTGGTCTTGGTCGAATGAATGGGATTGCCTGAAATGGTCCAAATGCAGGGATTTCCCATCCAATCCAAGAGCGTTCCGGTAAAAAAACGAGCGTTCCGGTAAAAAAACAAGAGCGTTCCGGTAAAAAAAAATTTAGCACTACACCACTGGTTTCAAGCAACATTTTCTGTAAATGTACATGCAGTTTGGTATATTGGACAGGTTCAATAAACGATATTTTTTAAATTTTAATAGTAATTTAACAGTAAATGTCACTGAAATATGTTAAAATCTACTGTCAATGTTTGCAGGTATTCAAACTTATATTGTTAAAAATCTTAGGCTTTTGACTGTCACCTTCTCTGATCATTTGCAGATGTTTTCAATGCTGAATTGCCCTCATCGTTCCTGCCTGGGCTGCGCCAGTGGTCACTTCAAGAAGGTGATTGAGAACGGGGATATATTGGATGCTATCTGTCCAGTTTGCCAGGAACCGAAACTCACCGATGAGAAGAATGCAGCCAAATATTTCAACAACTTAGACATTTTTGTAAGTGGAATCTTTCGGCCGTGAAATGTTTCCGCGTTGAAGGCATTCTAATTAGTACCGTGGTGTCGCTTTTAGCTCGAGAATGTCTTGGATAGCGAAATGCACAACTTGCTACGAGTGAAACTGAGGAATCGCAAACCAGTCACTTGCTCTAGGATGGGTAATGATCAGCAGGTATTCGAAGTTCTTAACTAAAGTGTTGTTCAGTAGTCGTTTTGTGTTCTCCTAAATTGTATAAAACTTACTTTTTATTTGCATTAATCAGCTATTACTGTTAATGTTTTCATAAACTCGAAAACTGAACTTACAAATACCAAACTTCAAAACGAATGTTGGTTTAGTTCAGCGTAATGATTGCTGTCCAGTTAGGATAACCTTGTGGTACCATAACACATTTTAATTAATCTAAGCTTATTCAAATACAGAAGCAATTCGCACGGAACCAGGGAATCCTGGGAAACTTAGAGGAGTTTTTAACTGATTGGTGTACCTGGGAAAGTCACCGGAATTTTGAAAATTATTAAAAATCAGGGATCTTATAACTTTAAATCATTTACGAATTTATAAGGCAAATATCCTTAGTGTTGAATAAGTGTATCGCCTACGGCGTTCCTTTACTAATAATTTATAAGCCTATTTTGTATAAAAATTTATTTAAGAAAACATTATTTGTGATTTGTTTTCAAAATGTTTGCCTACGGCGCTATCTGTATTAACAATATTTCTAAGCACATTTTGCCTGCGAAAATGTATCATTTGTAATCTTGGTTTTAATTAATTTTTGGAGTTCCACAATACAGTCTTTTAGGCCCCATACTGTTCCTGCTGTTTGTCAATGATCTGCCTAACCTTATTTCTTGTAATTCCAAATTTATGCTGACAATGCTGCATTGCATGATGAGGTCAGAGTTGAGTATCCATTAAGTTTGCAAAGGGATCTTGACATCTTATCAGAATGGTGCAGAACATGGTAGCTTAAGCTTAATAACGACTAATGTTTGGCCATGAGGATTTCCCGTTAAAGAGCAAAAACAACACCAGACTACAAGCTAGAGAGTGCCCCTTTAAGTCGTTTCATCCGTTAAATACTTGTGAATCACCATCATGGACGATATGCGCAGGGATACACCCACCAGTAATATTACTGATGTGGCTAACCAACGCCTTAGATTTGTACAAAGAATGTTTCTAAATTGTCCTCTAAAAGTTAAAGAGACTGGATATTGATCATTAGTCCAGCCACTAGTCGAGTACTGCTGCCCATTTAGATTTCTTATAGTGATGGTCGAAAGCAGGAAGTAAAAATGGTGCAGTGTAGAGGTGCTAGATTTTGTCAAGGTAGATGTGAAGCTCCATGCGCTAAGGGAGACGAAGCTTCTCGTTTGACCGGTATGACCGTGGAGACAACTCTGCTAGATCTCTGAGGTCGGAGACTTCCGTGGTACTGGCTCTGGTAGTAGAAGGATGCCCCATCCTTCAGGCACAATAATATTCTGCCCGGCACATACTGTAGCAGATTTAGCAAGTCGATCTGCGGCGTGGAGACACTGCACCAAGCAGTTGAATGTTCGCCCCGCGGCTGGGGCTCAAATTCCGCAGTTCCGGTTGCGTCGTCGTCTCTCGGCTGCGGTTTCTGGTCGAGGCTCCTCGAGATAACTGCCGACTCGGGTTTCGCTGGCGTTGGGGGACTTCCGTGGTGGCCGTTCCGCGGAGCCCCGGCTGTTGGCGGGCTTGTAAAGTTTTGGCCGCTGCGGCAGCCGCTTCTTGTCGCTGGCGATCTCGACGCCTTTCGAGATGCCCCCAGCGATCTAGGGGCGTCATAATACGCCACCACCCGGGGGTTGTTGCGCGGGTGGTTTCTCGACGGACTCCGCCTTGCATGGCTGTAGCGTTGGTGCGGGGTCCACCCCGGACTGGCCCCATATGTCCAGTGGTGGTATCGGCAGAGTAGCTGGCTCCCCAGCACCGTTCGATCAATCGTTGGCTACGGCGGGCTCGTCTATCTCCGGATCCGGGGAGCAGTCCCTTCCGTAGGTCGGCTCGACCCTCTCTTCCCTGGTGTAGCAATGACCAGTCTATTTATAGCCAAGTGCAGCCACCAGGGGCATGCATGCCCCGCATTCCTGGTGGGAGCCGCACGTTCCACCGTGACAATTTGTAACTGATAAATACCAGCAAGACGAGAGCTTCCCTCAAATGATCAAGAATCTACAATGAGAGACCTTGCAATCAAGAAGGGAGGCTCAAAGCATGGGGCTCTTTAAAAAATTTACCTTATCAGGTAATTGTAGTTTGGTGGAGGAAATCGTTAAACGCAACCACCGAGGTGGTAAAAATTGTCATTCCAATCCACTCATGGAACTCCAAGCACGTTCGAATCCGTACTATTGGTCATTTTTCTTTCATGCTATTCTACGTTGAAATACCCCATTGAGTTGGCAATCACCGAAAAATTCTGGTTTGAAGGATTTCATCCCTCCTTCCCCCAACCACTTGGCCTATCACTTGCTGCTAGTAGGGTACTTTGGCTTGAATTTCTGCCTGCAGCATTCCATTGCATGTACTTGATATCCCATTATTTGTATCTTAAATTTCCAAATCCGAAATCTTTAATTTCTGATGAATTTCCCAAAAAGTTTTGCAGTTGCATTCTATTAGGCTAATTGACAGAAGCGCATATTTTTTTGTTATCGTTTTCATGGCCTTTCATGTATGGAAAACTTCTCAAGTCAAAGGAAAACAACATTTGTAACCTGGGAAACCTGGGATTTTATTTAACTAAATCTGATGGGAACCCTGAGTAAATAAATGTTACGTTTTCAAATTATACTAATAGTTAAAACTGTATTGGACAACGAATTCTATGCTGGGAAAATTGAATTTAACTATTATAATAAGATTCTAACGTTGATTGCACAAAACCAACATTGGTTGTGATTTTTCTGCAGGGAACAACATATTTGCAGTGTTATAACCAGTATTTACTATTGCTTATCTCGTAAATTGTAGAAGGAGTTTCGACGTCTAATCGCAGAAGGCATACTCACTGATCCTCAAACGGCAGAAGTTGCGAGCCAGTTGATTAGTCTGAACATAGAAGAAATTGACGCGATTGAAGCAGCCAAGGATTGTAGCAACGTGGACACAGCACTCACGTACCTGCAGATGCAAGAGTGTCCCATATGCACCAATGAGCTTTGCGCTGGCAAGGTATTTCTTTATAGTTCTCTTTTGAAAATTCGAGTTAATTAAGGTGATAATTAGGATTACAAATGAAGCTTAAATGCTAAACTGGCTGACAATTTCCAAATGGTCAGTTGCTGTCAAATATTCGCAATATTAGGGGACATCCATTAAAAAATATCCATCATTATCTATCATTACGTGGTGTTTTGAAACATGCCTAGGTGACCGTGACAGAAATTAGAACGTCACACGTGCTTCCAATGTGTCATCAGGGCTTGCATATATCTGAATATCCAAAATTTCTTTTCTTTTTATACTATTTTGAGACATTGTTTCACAATGACAGTAAAAGTACTTCATTTTGATGTTATTTAGGAACATGGTTTGGAACACTTCTCAAAATGGAAATAAAAAAGCATTTCTATGCCAATTTGGAACATGCTATAAAATGACACAAAAGAGATTTCATTATGATGTCGGTTGTAACGTGTTTTTCGCACGCATCCGAATGTGGCAGAAAGGACGTCATTTATATTGTGTTTTAGGACACTTTGGAACATGTTCTGCATTGACATAAAACATTTTAAAGGGTTTTTAAACATTTTTTTAGTATGCAGTGTTATGTTTCACATTTCTGTTTCATAACATTATTTCAACAACATGGGACTCCTCTCATTCGAAATTTCACAATAAACTATACGCATATTTAAATGTAATTTAGATGTATTTGAAACTGCATATTGGGAAAAAAGAACAAAACTTTAATTTAAATACCCCAATCTTATTAATTAAATCATGTAAATTTTCAATGAAAAAGTGTCATATTTTTACATAACGCTGGCAATGGCCAGCATTTCTGAGTGAAATTAAAGCAAAAAATGACACAAATGAATTGTGCCCCAATTACTATAAAGTTTAAAATACTGTTGTTTAGCAAAAGTCAATATTCGGACCAAACGAGTTGGATAGGCAACTTATGTATAGCTAAGCGTGTTTTCATTAACAATTTCAGATGATAACAATGTTGAACTGTGCACACCACGTTTGTCCCGACTGTACCAAAAACCACTTTTCAGTAATAATTAAGGAACGCAACATTACGGAGGCGATATGCCCATGCTGCAACGAGCCAAACCTGGATGATGAAGAGATTGCCAATCAGTATTTCAACAGTTTACAAATCATGGTATATATTCAGTTTTTACACATTTTGAACTGATGTTGTGTAGTTTAGTTGCTTTCTTTTAATTTCTCTTTCAGCTCAAAAATCTCATCGATCCAGAAGATTACAAGCTGTTCGAGCAAAAACTTCGCGATCGCACGTTGATGAAAGATCCGCACTTTGTTTGGTGCCAGGTGAACTCACTGTTGAATGTTAACTAGTTGAATATTGAACAGGTTTGCTTAAAATACGCATTATAATTGCTGGCAAATTAAAAAAAACCTTTTACATGGTAAACTTAAAGTTAGCAATTATAAGTATTTGAAGCAGAATGTTATGTTTTGCATTTTGAGTGAAGATGCACTATGTGAGTTGCGCTCATCAAGTTTTAATTTAATTTTTAGTGTTTATCGGGCTTTATTGCTGACCCGGCCCAAATGAAGACGCAGTGTCCAGATTGCAGAGTCACTTTTTGCGTGAAATGTAAGAGACAGGTGAGCGGTTTTACGTCCTAGTTTTGGGTTTTGGAAGTTGTCGAAGTTATTTAAAACTTCTGAAGTTGGTGGTGAGTACCAGAAATAATCCACAACTTAAAATCACGTAATGGACTTTTTCATTTAAATTTTGAAGTTTTTATATGTACCTAGAACTGTAAGAGAAGTAGGAACAAGCTGAATGAGTAATGATTTTCAACCGATAAAATACCAACCTTAAATTGTCATAATTTCCAATGATTAATCCAGTCACACTTTTCACTTTTAAAATAAAAAATACGACTATCAGTAATTGGTAAATTCTGTTTCCACTCTTATTTTATTCATGTTGATTTTATAAACCCAGGGAAATTTTTTTCAAAAACCTTGAAATGTCTGAAAAATTGGGAATTCGATTTGGGTGAGAATCCTGTGCTAAAATGCTTCTCTGAAAACTCACATATGTGCTTAAAGTTGCTTTTGACTACGGCTTAACAACAAAGTATGTGCTAAAGAATGATATCATGATGGCATGTTAATGTCTCGACATCATGGTTTCTACAAAGTACTGCATGGGAAAGATAAACGCTGCACATGATGTCCACTTGACATGACCTATGTTTGACAATTTTTCAGTGGGAAAATCAACATGAAGGCCTTAGCTGCGAACAATTCACGCAGTGGAAACTGGACAACGACCCAGGAAATCAATCTGCAGGCCTGGAAAGGCATTTGGCTGTTTATGGAATAGGTAATAGATAGCGAAGCACTGTTGTGTGTTTCGGTGATGACGATATCAGTAATGCATAAAAATGTCGTTTAAGACTGCCCAAATTGCAAGTTCAAGTACGAGCTCGCCAAAGGAGGATGCATGCACTTCAAATGTACTCAGTGCAAACACCAGTTCTGTAGTGGCTGTGGTGGCACCTATCATAAGGGAAAGGTACAAAAAGATATTACAATATACCTAATTTCTTTACTTTTAATTCCTAACGTACTTCCCTTTAGTGTAACATTATTTATGGACAGCCCCTAAATCTTTTTCTTAAAACCATAATTAATGACACAAGAGTTTACCAGAAATAATTTCAGGACTTTCCAAAAATGTTTTATTTGAGAAATCGATGATGGAGGCAAGCTGTTAGGTGACAGTTTGCAGAAACACACTTGGTTTGTCTATCAAATGTTTTTGAAGCGTTAATAATTAAATGACTAAAATTTAATAATAAAAGTTTTTGAAAAAGTATGCATCGATGTTTAAACATTTTTAAAAGTTGTATTTAGGGCAAAAACATAGTGCCGCATCGCATCAAGCATCGCATTTAGCATCGATGTACCACGCACCAAGGGTGCACATGGTTGAGCATCAGGCATCGAGTTTACAATGGCATCCGTGTCTAGAGACGTGGTCTGGCATGAGCGAACCAATCAAATCGCATAATTCAGGCATCAAGTCTTAAAAAACTGGTTAGGTTCCTGATGCTTGATGCTTAGTGCGAGGCTGGATGCGATGGTGCATCGAGTGTTTAACTGTATGTTAAGAGAGGAACTACCATATTAATCTGGAATTGAATATGGTTGAGGATAATATTATGCTATGAACGACTTTCATTATGAGGTTATTTACAATAATATTTTCACCTATTTCTAGAGTTGCAAAGTTTCCAAAGAGTGCAGGAATGCAGGCCTTCACGCCCATCACCCAAGAAGCTGTCTCTTTTACTTGCGTGATTGGGAAATTAAGGATTTGTTACAACTTTTAGTAGTGAGTTTTCACATTCATTTTTTGTATTGTAAATGCGAGATCGATTGAAAGTTATTTTTTGAAAAATACATTTTCTTTCATTTATTTCATATATTTAATTTAATTTATTACGGTTTGAGAGCATCTAGACTCAGAAAATTCGTACTTAGTTTTCAAAGATATTAAATTATTCATAAAAATAACTTTTTAATTAGCTTATTATCGAGTCATTTTGTTTTCTGAAAGCAGATAAAAATTACCTTTAAAACATCTTAAGCTACTATTATCCCCTGTGTTAAAGGCCTTTTGTGTATACTTTGGGATAAATAGGAATTTAACATTTTTTGCAAAGTGCACGGATAAGCCGCACCGTTTTCAGATTTGAAAACGTTGTGAAAAAAGTATGGTATGCCCTTATAATTAAGATACTAAAGGGTTTTTACACAAGATTACACTTCTAAATTTTAATGTGATTAGTAATTATTTTTTGGGAAATTTAAATACCATTCTTTGACATTTTTTAAATAGTAATTTCTAGTTGAAAATTTATTCGTTGACTAAAACCATTTCTTCCAGGACAATGGCGTTAATTATGAAATCAACCGTGGTGATGACGGCGTGTTGATGCCCAAAACATGTTCAGTTGCCGAACAGAGAGAGATGCCTAATAAGACAATGCAAGATGCATTATGCGGAAGAGAAGTCCAGGAGGGATGCTTGGGTCTATGCAGGTGAGTATCTAAGCAGGGTTTCCACAGAGCCTGGGAATCCTGAAAAGTCGGGATTTTTTAGCTGACTGGTAATTTTGAAAAATTCTCAATAATTCTGTAGGTTCATAATTTTAATCCAGGAGGCTGCGCTATACAAAAGCACTTTGTTCAAATCCAAAATTTCAAAATATTCAATTTCACCAACTCGGTTATGCTTATCAAGTTTATCAAGAATTTACTCCTTGTTACCAAAATCACAAGTTCAATACTTCGTTCCATTAATTATTATTTCTAAGAAATTTTACACGGGAATTTACGCTAAAATTATGGATGGTAATCGCAATTTTCAAAAAATTTCTTTCAGAATAATATGCTAAAATCCATAGTTTGTGATGAATTTTTTAAAATGATGGGAAACTCCTTTCGACAATCCTTGCACATTTTTTATGGTTCTCTGTGATGCCAGATTGCAAAAAAATGTCTGTTTTGATCGTTTCAGGCTGCATTTTGTGGAGTACTTAGTGAGTTTGATTAACAGACACAATGTGGACCCAGTGCACAAGATGAACGTTTATCAGCTAGAGGAAGAACTGAGAAAACACAAAAAAGAGTTTTCTAAGGAAGAAGACTGTGAAGAGTACCGTGGTCGCCTAATACAGGTAACTCTTTATTATTCAAGATTTTCACGGTAAACTAGGGTAGCTGAACATTTTTCATGTTTCCATCCAAAATTCATGCCCTTCCTGATTAGATAAAAACTTTCAAAAATAGTCTGGGGAGTGTTTGTAATGAAATTTACTGTTTATTTGCATTAATAAGTAAAATACACTTTTCATAAACATCGTAATGTTGGTAGTCAACGTCAACTGCTAAAAAGGAGTGTTTGGGAGTTTGCACAAAAGACAAACTCCTTCTGAGAAAAACAATTATTTGTTAATGCATGGGGTCACCTACAAATGCACAAAAAACTCAAACATCGCGCGAAACATTCGGTCGCGTAGTACCGGCGCGAGGAGGGTCCGATAGGTTATCCGACAAAGTATGAGACGGTGAAACGGAAATGTGCGGAAGAGAAAGAGTCCCCTTAGATATTAAATTGTGCAAAGTCACCCCATGACGGTTTTGTCTTAAACATTGTTCAGAGATTGTAAAAATCGTTAACTTTGCTTATATAGACAGGTATTGTCATCTAATAAATCTTATAATTTTCAGCTCATTTTAAAGGAAATTCCTCTTGTATCTATGATGTCAAATAAATAACAGAATTGTTTAAAATGGCAGACATTTATGAACATTATAGGAGTCAAACACAGGTATAGATATGTAAGACTTACTTGCTAGATATGTAAGTACAAGTGCTATTTTATCATTGTTCTTACAGTATATCATTCCAAATGCATCCGTTAATGGAATGCCAAAAATTGAAATGTTTGTAATGCTTTAATAAATAAATATAATTACCAATGTTAATTTTGAAGTTTATTTATGTAGTGGTGGTGATAGAACTGGTGGTCTAAAATCAGTTTCATACTGGGAACACATTTATTGCTATCTATAAAAAGGGAGTATGTCTGATAGGTTGTACACAATTTCAAGTAAAAATTGTAAATTGAAGTTTCGAAGATGTTAAATAAGTGCTTCAGATGCGCCCAACTTTCAACAAGGAATAAGCTCTGATTTGAAATTATAATTGGTCCAGTCAATCAGCTCAAATTTTTTCACAAATAATAAAATACAGACACATTATGAAATATTACAAAAGTGTGTTCTCAGGCAAGACCAAACATTTAACGATTCCTATATAATTTCCTCTCTGAATTTGGTTAAAAAGCTAGGTCAATAAATGTTAAAATGATTTTAAGAACTCATAATCATAAATACTATTAAGCCCAACCCAAAAGGATGTCCATCAATCACATTTTTACCCGTAAACTATCATTTAATGTTCCAAATG
>JAQIXS010002516.1:0-22418 GCA_034700785.1 Rossiulus vilnensis
ATCGAACCCATTAACATTCTGAAAGGAAAAAAAATGTGCTCCAATTTAAACGACATACTTACATAAATGTTGCAGGTTTTAATGCAATTACTCACATTGCCATTTGTCTTGGATCCAAGACAAATGGCAATGTGAGCAAATGTTATGTTCCAATTCCTGAAATGCTCGCCACGATGCCATATTACCTTTTTTATAGAAAAAGCCAATGCCAATTTTTCTGCAGCAAAATAGTCATAAATCTAATCCACTTGGAATCTGAGGAATGCGATGCAAAGTTTTGCTATGCAAATTATCCCTAATAAAACTTCTGGCAAGTCTTTTATGAAGGAAAAAAACCTTATAACTGTTAACCTTTGGCAGGGATTTCGGGCGGGAATAGAGCGGCTGGGACGCATTCCCAAAATTCCAAAAGTAGAAACCGGTGATGGGCACACTTGCCTTGATGATATCGACCTGGGTGGTCATCTCTCTGCTCTGCTGTCGGCCCGTGCGGCCAGAAATCTTTTGTCACCTGAATTTTGATGTTCATTGCAATTCTTTTAAATACCAACAAAACAGCCATGGTTATGGCTGAATAAACAACTGGATTGAAACCACGCTCGCCTCTACAACTTTTCTAACAAATGGTAGCAGAGCGTGGTTCGATCCAAGGAGGAATCCGCCGCACGGACTTTCCGAGAAATAAAACAGTGAGTACGGAGAATCAGCTGGCTGCCACCAGCCATCCATTACTTAACGGGGAAAGGAAAAAAAGGGGACCCCGCTCGGAGATTTGCAACGGACCAGCCGGGACCGAACATTCTGTTTTTCGTCACCGGGCCAGCCGGAAATAACCCACGTAGCACAAAACGACCTGAAGACGTCGTAAAATCTCGTCGTACCGATGTCGTGTTTTCCGCAAATACGACGTCGTAAACTGGTCAAAATGTCCCTGTGAAATGACGTCGTACAGACGTCCGGAAAAGACGTCTTAACGACGTCTTCTCCGACGTCCATACGACGTCTTCCTGATGTCTGTACGACGTCATTTTACAGGGACATTCAGACCAGTTTACCCCCTTTGATATTTTGCTAAAACTGTCGTTATATGTTTTAATGATAAAGGGGTTCAGCTCACGAATTCTTTAACGTGTGCATTAACGTCATGTGGGAGACGCGTTTTTACGACGTCTTCAGGTCGTTTTGTGCTACGTGGGGAATCTACATTTTATCATACTGCTGATGTCATGTGCAAAGAAGCCTACATAATGTTAAAACCATTCATGAAAACATCTGCCACATGACGTTAATGCACACGTTAAAGAATTCGTGAGCTGAACCCCTTAATCATTAAAACATACAGTGTATAACAACAGTTTTAGCAAAATGTCCTTATCAAACCTTTCCCATTAATTTTTAATAATGAGATACACCCTAGTGGGAACGTTTAGGAACAATACAGAGCCGTATGTGCCGAATGACATCGATCATAAGTATTTAATGCAGCCTGCTTACTGTTTGATGTAAAAAGCTACTGACTGTCTGCTAAAAACCAAGTCGATTAGAAAAAAATTGGTTTACAGATGAAAACGAGCGTCTGTTAATTCCATGTCTGCTGTTGAGCGAATGGTTGTACATAAGGCTTCTGGGGTTTTAATCTTGGACTATAAATAAATTGCATACATGTTTATTTTGTTAAAAATTAAATTTACTTCAGACTAAAATATTGCGCAGTTTAATTACTCAAAACATGATTGATGCTCTCCAAGCTTCTCTCAACTGGAAATAGCTTTAAAATGTCACCTTGGCAAACAAACCTCGCATGGTTTGGGACAAACTTTCCATAACCCATAAAATAAGTCAATTCGGTCCATCACCAAACAACAATAGCTCATAGTTATAAAGACGGCCAATCTTTAAAAAAATGCGTTCAATAAAGATTTATAGCATTTTCTACAGTAAAAGCATTGAATAAGTACTTTATATGGCTGAATAGTATAGCGCATATTAAAATTTCAGGTCAACGGCTGCGAACATCTGACGTCACAAATGGCATAGCGAAAGGCTATAATAGCAAATTTTCAATTCATTTTGATTAATGTTACTGCCAACGTGCCACGCAAAGCATGTACATGTATTCTCTCTGCAATAAGTGACATCATCTTAAAGCAAATTTCTCTGATGGAACGATAAAACAACTTAACTGGTGCTTACATTTCTGTTGTACCTGATTCGGTACGTTTCGTACAAACTGTTACATGGGTCTACAACAACTGATGAAACCGAAGTTTTGCGTGATTTGGATAACTTGACAATAGCTTTGTGATTTTAAGTGACTTTCATAAGCAAAACAACCTCGGACTTTCCTTAGACATAAGAGAATTTACATTTTCTTTTTTCCATTTCCACAGGGGGATTCTGGAGGTCCATTGCTGGCTTTGTGCGAAGACGGGGCAAAAGGAAAAGAAGTTCTTGTGGGCATTACATCGTTTCTGGTTGACAGATGTGCGAGTCCAAAGTACCCCAGTGGCTTTACTAGAGTGCCGGAGTTTAGACAAAGGATTATAGACAACACTGAAGGCCTGACATGCCTAAAAGACTGCGCATTGTACTAATTGCGCGCGTAAGACCTATCCCAGATAAAGAAATGATGGTGCAATTGAAAGCCAACGGAGCCAACACTCCACACAAATTATATATAATATAACTGCACCACTATAATTTATGTTTTATTTGCGCTTAAACAATTGCTTTAATGCTCTGTATTGATGAAAAATAAAACTAAAGTAAATGAAATGGTTTAACAGAAACAACTGAATTTCAGAGACAATTACAGAAATGCACACCCTTTCAAGAACTACTAGTCATTACCGACATGTACATGTATTTAAGCTGTGATAATTCATAATTTAAAAGTGAAAAGCAAATGGACGGTGTAATACCTTAGGGCAGGGTTTTATCTAAAAGTATTAACACATTGTAGTGACATTTTCTACACTAATTACAGAATAATTTGAATACTTAAAAAAGCTACAGCAAACCCACATGATGGTGAGATATATTTCAAAATATAAAAATGGGTTAAATATTCTAAAAATACATCCATTAATATACCATTTCAGGCCTATCTGAAATTATATTGCATGCAAAGTATTTTGAAATATATTCTAACATATTAAACTATTATAAAAACCATATAGTATAAATAATATAGGCTATATCATTATAAAAACTGCACAATAGTTTAACATATATGTCAGAATTTTCGTCAAAATATATTGCATGTAATATAATTTCAGATATATTACATATTATAGACCTACTAAAATTCCCAATTCATGATATTTCTTGTATGTGAATGGGTATATGCTTGGAATATTTTGTCACATTTTTTATATTTTGAAATACATCCCAACATCACGTGGGGATGCTATATAAAAGGTCATTCGGTTTCAAATTTTGTGCGTGTTTCTAGAACGATATATTTATAATATCATACTTTGCAACATTATCATACATGCATTATGGTACGGGTATGGGTTTGAAGATAATTCAATGCAAAAATTACGAAGATACCAGCTTGAGAAGGCCTAAATTCACAACTCGTGGTCAAAGGATTGCCTACAAAGCTCGACAATTTAATAACTTTATCATTCCAAACAAACATCGCCTACACACAGACAGATGTTTTTTCAACTTCCTATTCTTTAGCGAAATGAACATAAACAAATGAATGATATTTTTCATGAATGTAATTTGGTAACGTCACCACAAAGATTACCTGTTGCTAGTTCTGTTCATGAAATCGCACACAGAGAAACAGTTTCAAACAGAAACGCAGAATTCGAATTCATCATGGAATTTCTCACTGGAGCTATGCTTGTGAGCTCCTGCATAATTTCTCAACATTCACCGTCGCAAGTGAGTTAACTTTAATTCACATTCGCCAGATGTTGGAAACAATTATGTTATCCCATCCAGCAGCATTGCATTCTAACTTTCATTCATGCTATTCTTGCATGCATTTTCAGCTTAAATACCGACTAGTTCGCAACAAGACGTCCGACTGTGGTGAGTGGCTTTTGATGCCATGCTATCCTACGAATTTTTCAATATTGAGGTGGAATTTAAACGTTGCGGTGTAGAGAATTCTTTACATGCTAGTTTTGCACGGCTATTTTCAACTATTCCGTAATAATTCTTTCAGATTGTGGGCATACCAACGCGGGTTTGAAGATAGTCGGAGGACAGATTGCAAGCAAACATGAATTTCCGTGGCAGGTAAGTTAGAGCAAGTAAGGTAGAACGTGTTGTGTACGGATTTTTCTAAAAATACTGTATAACATCACTGCTAGATTATTGCTAAATAATTTGCAGTTCTTCAGAGAGGCTCTTTATTTTCCGAAACTAACGTAACCTAACCGTTTTTGAACAAGCTTTCCCCCCCTCCCCCCCAAAAAAAGATTTTAAAATCCTTGACTTTTCCATTGACTTTCACTGACCACTAAAAATGCAAAAACATGACTTTTGAAAACACAAGATTGCTATATGATATCAAATAAGTTGTTCTTAACTTTGTTGTTAATACATGTAACTAGCAATGGTATATACTGAATTCGGTATTTCAAATCCCATGATTTTTTATAACTTTTCCATGCTGCCAAAATTCTTTAAAGCCATTAAAACATAAAGTTTCAACACATTAAAAAAATAAGTTCTCTTTGATTCCAAAAGGTAACTTTACATGCATTGCTATTCCATGCTATTCCAAAAGATAACTTTACATGCACTGCTTGGATGGCATCATAAGAGAAAATTGGTAATTATCAAACAGCTGAAAATCAGTTTATTAAAAGGGAAACGCCATGACTTCTTATGCCAGTAGACGACACCTTAAGCAAATTGAAGCAAGAACATGTTCTTCCCATAATGAATTAAATTGAAACATTTTGACGTTTGCCAAATGTGGGCTACAGTCTGTCCAATACTAGAATACACTGGCAATTCAAACGAACCAATAGGATGAAAAAGCCTGTTTTGCAATTAATATTTCCTGTTCCATGACTCATTTTTCCATCCGTTGGGCACTGGTGTGGCTTTCTTCATTCTGGAAGGCATAATCTATAAGCTGACTATCACTGATTGGTTTTGTCTCAGTATATCCTAGTTTTCAACAGACTATAGATAGCATTTCTTTCTGAAAAGCCAACGTAAACCAAACGTTTCCTTAGCAAACACATATCCTTGACTACAAACCAGCACACAGGCCAGTGACCAAAATAAATAAAATATTATTTCTGTCAAATTCCATTACAGGTGGCATTGCTTAGGGCAGAATATCGGCACCTGGGAATCATGGAGGCATTTTTTTGTGCCGGTGCCATTATCACATCGAAATACATCTTGACAGCCGCCCACTGCGCTGCAGACCGATGTGTGATGTACGCTAAGGAACTAACTACTTCCGGTACGAAAGCGAGTCCTTGCTCTTCAATATTTTATTTTCTCTGTATCTTACAGAATTGACTCTGGTTCTTCCGTGCGCTACATGTACAAATATAAATCCACGACTGCAATTTTGGGCGTCCATAACTTCAGTCACCTATCTGAGACTCCAAACAAGGAACTACAAGTTATCAACGTTGCCATCCATCATCAATACGATCCCGTGACTTTGGTAAATGACATTGCTTTGTTGCAGCTTTGCAAGCGTGTAGATTTCTCCAAATGGCCAACAATTCGACCGGCTTGCCTTCCCCCTCCAAATCTGGACTTGGAGGATCAAAACGTCACTGTCATCGGTTGGGGAACTACGTCTGAAAGTAAGTACCATACAGTGGTTGAACGTTGTGATTCTATCCTGATATGAGAATAAAATGAGTGGACCAGGAGACACAGCCAATCTTTTGTTACACTCGCAACATTTCGAAGTTTTAATTACTTCATCATCAGGCGACTGTTAAATTAGATACATTACAAAAGTAGAATTACAATTCATATGCTGCATATATGGAAAATATTCGATTTTCTGCTAAAGCCAATCTAATAACTGCATCCATTAGATCCCTTAAGCAAGTTACATTATATTTTCCAGGTATGGACATACATGTAGAGATGAATGGCCATATCTGTAAATACACTGTACGTTCACATAAACTGTATACAGTCATATGTAAGAATGTAAAACATATGGCTATGTTTGGACATTTCGGATAAACAGTATTTGAGCATAAATGGCCATGCTGGTTTAGCCATTTACTGAATAAGCTAGGCCTAAATGGTCCATATTTAATTTTTCCACTTGCTGCTTTCGTTTATCTGTTCATTTAAAATAAGATTGATGTGTAGCACTGATGCGTTATTTGTAAAAAACTGATTGATTTGTAAAAAAACGAGTACTGGGAAATTCCACCATCAATTTCATTTATTTGCCAGTAGCGGTTGCATTTATTAAACTTGTCTAAGTCAACACTTGATCGTGTTTTCATTTTTAGATGGTACAATCAGCCCTGTTTTACAAAAGGTTACCATCCCGGTGGTCAATGATACCGAATGCATCGATGCTTACAAGAACAACTCCGTAAATATTGTTGAAACTATGATTTGTGCGGGTTTGGAAGGAAAAGACAGTTGCCAGGTTGGTTTTAATCTAGTTTCGTACTTGCAAAAAAATCACCTTGTGTTCTTAGTTCATCTGTAGCAAGCCACATGCTCTTTTCCACAGGGAGATTCCGGTGGTCCGATGCATCTCAAGTGTGCAGAAGGTCATTACGTGGTGTGTGGAATTGTGTCCTTTGGCATTGGCTGCGCACGAGCGGAGTATCCTGGGGTTTACACCAAAGTTGCGAAATACACGGACTGGATAAAGAAAAGAACTGGGAACGAGTCTTGTCACGTGACATGCAGCACGAGCTAATCGGAGTCGTTGAAAAGAATAAGAATTTATCTCAGCTTTAAGGAGTTTATGTACTTGCTGTATGGCCCCCACACAGAATTAGACAGACTTTTGATTAAAATACATTACAATGTTATTTTCGAGGTTTGTGGCTTCTGTTACAGCGTTTAGTTGGCGTACATAGCATTAACAGTGAATACTTTTAAAGGTGATCTACGTTATCTTTCATCTACTACATGTACATACCGGTATATGTAAACTGCAATTTCGTTTTACCAATTAATGATGGTACAGTTTGCAGCTGTCCAATCCCTGCTGTCCAGAATTCTGAAGTGAGCAATGACACATTTTTCAAACAACAAACAAAAATATATCTGTTTAACTCATTTATCCATAAAAAGTTCCCTTGTATTATTGTTTATATTGTCACCTGAATCTACATGAAAATTAATTAAGGTATTGAGAAATCACAATGTTATAAAATGAGCTGTAGTTAAATTCATCTCTTCAGAAAAATGAATAATTAGTTCGAAAATATGTTTCGTGAAATAATCAAGTTTCCCTGAATATATATTTTACCTATTTTTCTATTTTTGATACCTTTACTTTTTTTAAAAACAAAACATATAAACACAATAAAAAAACATGTTACATTATTTCTGGTCAACATTCAGCTGTATACTTATTACGTCTATCTGTTAAACATTATTTTGGCAATTCCGTAAACATAATCGATACACTGTTCAACGTTATAAGAAATCTTAAAACCAATACCAATAAAGGCGCATCCGTTAAATTAAGGTCGAAAAGATTACATCTTTGAACTCGACATTTTATCACTCACTAAAGATTACATCTCTACGAAGGGAACTTGTCAAATTAATTTAATTAATTGCTACATCCACGCAGGCTTCACGGGTGGACATTGTTAATTTATGTAATCCAAAAAGCGCCCCACTGTTCAGCAGACCATTTTGGCAAAATTTCGCTGGAACCTTTGGAAAAAACTAGCATGTGGTCTTCAGGCAGGGTGCATTTGGGTCGTTTCAACATACCAAAATGAATAACGTATTTGGCACAATCCGCACAAATGTGGCTTACGTACGTAAATTTGGAATCGGTTATAAAAACGTGGATCCGAACACATTTTGTCAAAGTTAGGGATTAAAGAGTCAGATTCTTCAACATGTTTTGGAAACAGGCCCTGGGATTGCTGTTGGCAGCATTGCTGTGCGAATCTGCACGCACGGAAAAGGTAACCAAAAGTAAATTTAAGCTTCGTCTATAAGTTAACAGAAGCTGACTTTTCCTCTTTATTTACTTCTGAGAAGAATGAATCTCTGAAAGATTCAACAAGGATACAACCTAGGGAAAATAGATGCGGTCAGTACAACGTTGAAAACGTTTATTCCTTTCTTTCAATTATTCTTACAAGTAATTTTCTCTGTAATGAGACTGATTATAGCAGCAAACTTTAAATTGACTCATGGCATACCAAAAATGATTCTTGTTTGACAGTGATGTAAATCCACCAGTTTAACATTTCGTTGGTATTGCACCCACATACAGTTTACCCTATTTTCACACTTTAAAAGCTGAATTAAAATAATTATGCACTGCGTTTGTGCAGAATGCGGCATCCCAAACCGGCAACAGAAAATTGTTGGTGGTCAACGAGCAACTCAGCACGAATTTCCTTGGGCAGTGTCTCTGCATCGGACAGTTACGTTGCTATTTTTCGGCCTGGAGACATCGCAATTTTGCGGAGGAACCCTGATATCGGAAAATTACGTCATGACGGCTGCTCACTGCGCAAGATCCTACAAGTAAGCAGTGACCTTCACATTACTAGAATGTAATATGGTCTAATGAAAAGTGTAACACATTTAATCAGGACACTGCAAGGTGAATAGTTGGAAAATGTTGAAAATTCTGTATTAATTTTTAGAAGAGAAAAAGCAATGACAATGAATGCTATAAAATGAAATCAATATTTAAGAAACTTACTTGCTACCACTATTCGAAAGAGTTTAGAAAATCAATTATTGTCAGATAATATTACCTTGAAATAATATTAACTTTCAAAAATAACTGACGTTTTCATAAATTAAAGAATTTTCCGAAATATTTGAGACATGTTAAAAAATTGTAAGATAACAATCGAAAAAAATGTTATGAAAAAACGTTTTTATTCAAAATATTTGAAAATACTGAAAATAATTTGAATTATTTGAAAATACTATTGCAGGAAATTTTTAGACAAACAACTCTTACAGATATTTTTTTTTAAAAATGAAACAAACTCATGTTTTTTTCTAACAAAAAATGATCAAGAGAAAGTAGTCCAATTCGACATTATGGAACAGTCTAACGCTAGTTGAAAATGTATAACAAATAAATTCATACATATGTTACGATTTTTATTTGTTTCAAAACTGACAATGTTAAATATATACATACATTTTAAAAAAGTGTCCAACAATCATAAATGTGTTCTTTCAACTTCAATGTTTCGTTGAAATTAAAATTTTCTTTTAGGCTGTGAAATTCGATGTGTATGACCAACTTTTAATTTTTAGAATGCTGCCTATGTTGATAACTGCGAATCTGGGGGATTACGACTTGGCCAGTAATACTGAATCAGCGAACATTCAAAAACTGGTTTCGGAAATTAAAATCCACCCTGATTACAACGGATTTGACTTTGACAACGACATAGCATTGCTGAAACTAATATCTCCTGTTACCCTCACCGGAACTATTCGACCAGCTTGTATTCCACCTCCAAAATTGGAATTGAGTGGAAAAGTAGCGACTGTTAGCGGTTGGGGTACTACTGCTCAAGGTTTGTTATCATATTTCCCAGATAGAAATATCCTTGAAAATTGTTCCAATAATGGGTTATCAAGCTGTACGGTAGTCACTTAACCTTATTCATCAAACAAAAGTACATTTTTGAAAGAAAACAAACGTAAACAAACAAAACAAATATGCACGGTCTATGCAACATTATCCAAATTTATAAACAGAGAAATATTCGTAGAAATCGAATGCACACTCCATTGCTTTTAACGATTTTAGGTCGTATTTTATAACTGCCAACAAAATTTGCCCCAAAAATTAGTAAAAAACCATCGTAAAAATTTGCAATCCAGCTCTTAAGTTTAAATAAATGAAAACTCAATAATATTTTAGATGTATTTAAAGCATAACCTTCTTTAGGAAACAAATACGCTTGTTATATTTATTAAATGATTTGACATTAACTGAATTTATTTTCCACATTGCTAAACACCGCTTATCTTGGATTTTGCCACTTTTAAATACAAATCACTTATTAGACAACATATAACAAACAAAACTAAGCTTAGTGTCTACTCAAATATGATTCCACATTATCATTCATACAAAAGAAGCTAACACGCTCTAATTTGCCCTAATTTAAGGTGGCCCAAGCAGTCCGGTTTTGCTGGATGTGGCCTTACCAATAATCTCCAATGAGCAATGCGAAAGATTCTATAACGGTACCAGGGTAACCATTACTCCCAGAATGATGTGTGCTGGTCACCCTGATGGTGGCAAGGACAGCTGTCATGTAAGTTGAGTTTGTTGCTCGGCAGCGATTCCAATATCCAGGAGGGTGTATTAGGGGTTTGGAATACTAATTTTTTATGATCAACAACTTCTGTAATTATAACAAATCATGGAGTTTGGAATAACTTTCGGCACAAAATTAGTTTATAAATATCATTAATTAAGAGAAAAGGGCATGAACCCTCTAGTTCCCTACCCCCCCCCATCCGGATGCTCCACACAGTTCTTAATGACTTAAACATGTGATAAATATTTTAAAAACGTGCATATTAAGACCTGGAAACCCCGAAAATTCTTGAGAATACATTTTACATACATGTCGTTTACATTATCTGAAACTTTAGGGGGATTCTGGTGGTCCGATGCAGTTCAATTGTGGACAGAGCTATTCAGTGGTTGGCATCGTGTCATTTGGCATGGGTTGTGCCAATCCAGGGCATCCGGGCGTGTATGTCAGAGTTTCTGAGTTTGCGTCTTGGATTGATCAAGAAACCAAATCCGAGGCCTGTTCAAGAGACTGCCGAGTTCCGACGATTACAACAGAAAATCCTGGATCACAGTCAGCAGATGACTATATGGACAATTATGTAATCTAATGTGTTTAATTATCAGATAGTTGATATACTGCACTTCACTTCATCAAAATATAAGAGCTAATGTTAAACACGAGTTTAACTTCTCTTGTGTTATATTAATAGCACCAAAATGATAACATCGTATCTATTTCCCACACATCTGAAAATCCAAATTTTTTAGAAATTTGTTTACTTTCATTTTAAAGTCGAGGAAAATATTGCATTATCAATTTATATAGATATACAAATGTTTGAACAATGTGTCGCATGACGTTTTCCTCGAAATAAAGAGACATGTACTTCCTTAAAACCAAACTTTCTTTTTCTGGTGTACATTCTAGACTTATCTACAATAAACCAATGGTATTCGTGCATGTGCTATAACACTAAAGCAAAAAGATAAAATAAATAACATTGAATAAATTGAGGTCATTCTAAACGTCTTTTTCAAGTGAGGGTACCGTTTAAATTTTTCAGCTATAAGAATTCATCATTATTAGAATCCTTTTTAATAACGCTTCTATTGAACGCATTCTCAAGTAATTCACGGAAACGCAACCTTGAAGATCTAAATTTAAAACAAAATGGTGTCCATGACTGCTCTCAAATATTTGCTATTATCAAGCTTTGTGGTCATTCTGTTAGCTATAGTCGTTGAAAAGGTACCGTAATTACCAAAATTAATTAAACATTTTCAAGCGATACAAGCATGAATTGCATGTCAATTAGCTTGGGTTAAGATGGATATGTTAACATAGACGAGAGACAACTCCCAAATTTGAGTGATGCAATAATGGGAGCAGATGTGCTTCAGTGAGGAGAATGAAACCATTAATACCAATGGTAAGTATTTTGGGATATTCGCCAAATTAAATTAATGTGTTTGCATCACGAAAACGTTCCACAAAACGGAACATGTTAAGCGCGCTAATAATTGCAGTAAACATGGCGCAAAGCATATTTATATCATTCTGTATATGAACATATCTGACTAAAATAATTACACGATTTGAAGATGGATACTTTTCATTACACAGTGCAAAATAAATATTGCTTCATATTAAAAACTGTCACTTTTTAGTATATTGTAATTTAGAAAAGCGGTTATTGGGACGACTGTAACACACTGTAAACTTTCTTTCTTTGTTTTATGAAATTTCATGTTTTCCTCTTAATTATAACCATTTTAAAATCCTAATAAAGGAGTTCTGAAACAATAAAGTTAATATGTTGCCGTAAATCAGGTATAATGGCGTAGGTTTACTACTGCTACTTTTATAACTTATAATTATAGAACAGGACTCTTCAATGTCATCCTCTTGCTGTCCTCGAATAATGTACGGAAATACGAGTTGTAAGGACGAACTTCTAAGAAATTGCAATTTGAAATAACTAGAACTTGGACAGCTAAAACAAACATTTCTGAGAAAACTAACACACGCACATTTTTGAATTTTATCTGATAAATATAACAATACAAAAATATAAATTATTTTTGTGGGTAAATGTACATCAAACGTTCTGTTTATTCCGTAATTCCGAAATTTGTTTTAAATTTAATTAAAACTTATTCTGTTGTATTATCTTCGTTAAGAATAATTCCTGCAAGAAACTGTTTCTTCAGAAAGAGCAGTCCCCACCTCAAATGAACAGATCAATCGATTTATACAATCCCGATGTTCAATTTTCCAGAGAGCATTTCTACTTCTTATAACAGGTATCACTGCACAGGTCTTCCGCATTTAATCAGGAGACCACCACGCTGCAAAAGTTATACAGGTCCATGTACTGTGGTGGATCTCTGATTGCTGACCAATGGATTTTGACAGCTGCCCATTGCCTCTACGAATCCGTCATAGACAATACAACTGGGTAAGAAGAGAGTATACCCAAAGATATAACCAAGAATATGACCAAAAACTGTCACCAGAAAGGCAGGGTGTTACGCTGTGTATTTGCATTCATTCCAGACGGTCTGTACAAACGCGGAAACTTCATAGTGACGAAATCCTAATCAATTTCGGTGGGGTAAGGCTAACTGTCGATCATACAACGAAAGATTACGATATCGGTTTACTGAAGATTGACAGCCCAGTGACCATTTCTGACGCCATCAGCCCAATCGAACTTCCGGCGACAGGTTTCAGTGGCACGGGCAAGGAATTCATTTTGGCTGGTTGGGGAAGGACTGAAATGAATTGTAAGTTGTCAGAATCGATCACGTCGAACCATGCTGCCATAATGACACTTGCACTACAGTATGTTCTAACTAGTATTGCTACTGGTTTCTTTCAGGCAGCAAAAGTGAAGTTCTGAAGGAAGTGACGATTTCGCATGTTCCACGAAACGTATGTAAGACCAGTTACCGGAAAACTATAACAAAACTAATGATTTGCGCAGGTAAAAAAGTCGGCAACAAATATCTGACCTGTAACAAGGTAAGGCTATCAACTAATTATTTGTTTTATAGCCTGGTGCCGTATGCGTTCACCCCAACATGCTGCCTATGCATGAAAAAGAAAGCATTGAATGAATCTTAAGAATCCAAAAATGTTACAGCAAACCATGACATTCCGCTCTCTGAGGACAGTATTAATTTTCATTGAATTCATATCATAAAATCATAACTTGTACTAGGCATCTTATGGACGACCCCTAGGCCACGGTGCTTCATTAATAATTATATTTGTGAACAAAAACGTTTTATAAAAAGCGGGCAAATATTTTGCATTTATGGTCGAGTTTTTCAATAAATTTCGCCTACGAAGTTTGCATTACATGTACTTATATTTTTCATCGAAAAGCTAGCAAAATGCTAGCAAAAATCCACTATTTAGGATCAGCGTTGTAAACGTTCTTCGCCTAGTACGTTCCCTGAACTAAATTCTTCTAGGAATGTTAACTAATTCCTTTTTAGCAGATGCTTAATTAAATGGAGAAAACCTACATTCATAACACACATGTAATTTGATGCATTACATGTATTTTAACGTATATATGTAATTGCATATCACTTTGGTTATTTCATACAATGCAATACGTTAATAGCTTTTTGATTTATTGGAGATTATTTACTGACCTCATGTAGGCTGGGCAAGGTCATTAGAAGACTTCAAAATTGAAATAAGAGATTAAATGAAGCATGGCCGTGCTTTTGCGGGGACTATCCTAAAAGCAAATTTTAAAAACCTCGCTCTGTGGTGGTTGTTGAGTGCTGGCAAACTAGGAGTGAAATATAGTCGACCAAAACACTAAACAGACTTTATTACGTCTGAGGCTCTTGGTGTTACCCAGCTTGGCCCCCAACACTTTGTTGCATTGAATTCAAATACGGGTTATTTCCATCCCAACATTCCTTTTTAAACGCCATCCAAATGGGTGAAGGCCACAAGACCTCTTCATAATTCTGAATTTCTGGCAATGAGCAGTGACACGTGCTGAAATGCCACATGCACATGGAAAGCGAACTTGAAAGTTGTCAACATACGAAATGTTTGATAAGCATAGAATAGATAAAATAGGACAATGTTTAACAGATGGCCATTGATAAGGTGCACATGATAACAGAAGATGTTTTTTTACATTATATAAATGTATGTATATATTTAAATTTCCTTTTATGCTTATCAGAAAGTTATGAACCTTGATCTTCTTAAAATGGTTCCACTACCCGAGAGAATCAATCGCACTGTTAATCTCATTCTGTGCATGTACATGTAATAGAAAGTAGAAAGGCATTTTCGTTTAATATAGAAACAAACATTTTTATACCACAGAGGACTGCGGAGTTAGGGTTGAACCACCCTCCAAGTGCGAGAGGATAAACTACGGACGAGATTGTTTAAAAAAATATCCTTGGATAGTAAGTATAGTGTCATCATCAAAAATATCGTTCGTTTTAAATGCCAAGTGTTTCATGTGCAGAGTCCATGAACTAAACATTTCACAGGGGGATCGAAGTAATACAGATAATTTGTTCGGTATTTCGACGGTTGTAACATCTACAGTGAAAGTTTCACCGAGAAACACGAATGTACTGTATCTGCCCATTTGAGAGCTGTGTACTCTCAGTGGTTCAACGGAGTTACTCCCGGATAGCACTCTCACTCAAATTTCAACTACAGAGAGGCTACTATCGTTCTCACCTCTCAAATGGGCAGCTAGCTTTATAGTTATGAGAATCTGCAAAGCAAAAAACGCGATTAATTTATTCTGATGTTAATGAACAGTATAAAAACATGAATAACTTTCCTAAAAAAGTCAAATGAGCAATATCACACGCTAGAAGCAGTATAAGCGACTATTCTGCAACTTATTCAGAACGTTGATTTTTATACGTATTATGTTCAAGAAAACTGGTATATTCACATTATCTGGCTTTTCCATGTAGGTTTCTCTGCACGATACCTTAGAGTACAACCGGAAGGAGAATACGAACGACAAGCTATACAAATCATACAAATGCGCTGGAACGTTGATTGCTCCTAAATGGATTATTACCGCAGCCCATTGTTTATATAAACCCAAATACGTTGCCAACCTCAATTGGTAAGTACCGATGTGAAGATCGCCACCAACCGATCTCACTGCTGGACTAACCTAACCTTTGTGCCACAGCAGGGAAAAGAAGAAGCGGCATCCTCACGAGCTCCTGGTCAACTTTGGAGACCACATTTTGAAAGACTATCCCACAGAGTTTCAGAGCCAATTCGTCGTCAAAGTCTCAAAAATAATCATTCACGAGAAGTACATCAATTGTAAACACCATTTTGACATTGGATTGCTTAAACTTATGAAGCCTGTACAGTATTCGGATGCCATCAGACCAATCTGTCTTCCTGATGAAGATTTCGATGAAAATGGCAAAGATTTCACAGCAACCGGTTGGGGCGCCACAGAGAAATCCGGTAAACAGTAATGACAAGTTTATTACTTAGCACAGCTGATAGGGACCTACTTATAGTCTGTCCAAGACTAGAATGGAACTGAGCACAAACAAGAGCTATTCAGCGCACAGACTGTGTTCTAGTAATAGAGAAAGCACACCGATGCCCAACAGATGGCACGTGTGTTATGGGGATGGCATTTTACTGGTCCATTTGTATTCCCAAGTATATCATTCTAATATTGGACAGCCTACAGAAAAAATCTTATGACGCATCAGAGAACCAAAAAGGGGGATATCCTCTGCGACATGCATTTGACAAAACTATTATTCTAAAATTTATTCACAGTTAACGCTTCAAACTTTTTTTGACAAAATAATAGACCCAATCATTGGTCTCTAATTTTGTGGAATTCTAATTAGAGACAATCAGTTTTCTATTGGTCCTGGTCAAAATTAAAACAATGTACGTACGTTAATGATTAAACAGGCTAAACAGAATCCTTCAATAGACCGGCGATAAGTAACGTTATTTATTTTAAAGTGCAGAATTGCTGAATAGAAGACTGAAAGAAGTCAACATTTCGCATGTGCCCTATCATATTTGCAAAGAGTATGCCGAGTATAATGGCACTGAGATAACAGAAGATATGATCTGTGCTGGCAAAGAGGAAAATGGACATTATAAAGACAGTAATATGGTATGCGTTCTGTTTTCGTTCTTAACACAGATCATTAAAATGAATTCTTTTATCAAAATAAGTAAAAGTATAACAACCAGTTGTGCTATTCACACATTAGTTAAAGACAATGCATTAGAAATGGATACCCCCATGTATTTTTATGTGGACCATTTGGTCCTGCATCACGTGGTAAGCATAAAGCGTTTAAAACCTTTCACCACATCAAAACATCCACTAAGCAAGCATTCGACATACAGCAATAAATTTAAGGATAACATTTTCAGTATAAGGAAATTTGTAAATTTCTCAATTTTAATAAATATATCAGGAATCAAACTGGTTTGCGAACGAATTATTAATATCATAAATATTTAAGGATAAAACTCGAAATCATTTTCAACGTATTTGTTAATGGTAATGCAGAGTAAATTCAGTTATGGTCTCTTGTCGAAAAACAGCGCCTATGGCGAATTCCAAAACTTTAACTGCATCAGATACATGTAACTCAGACATTTGGATTTCCGAGAAATCTATCCTCAGACACTTATCTATCAACACCCTTAGCACATTTTTCTTAGCACGTTTTCTTAACGCAGCGCATTGATTCAGTCAGGACACAACATTAACAAAAATCACTTGAAATGCATTCAAAAATGCAAGAAACTCAAAGCCAGTGATTCTGACAATGAGGGGCTCTGACCAACTGACCATTTGTCACACGAGAACGAAGCAGTTTAAAATACTGTAGCTGGACACCAAACAAGATATCGACAACAAAACAACAAGAAATACCAAGGGAAATTGTTTATTATTGAATAATTCTAAAGACGTTTCATTTTCAATGTTTTAAAATACTGCAACATTTAAATTTTCAAACGCCTTTCACTACTTTCTCTGGCATTAATTTTAATTTCTTGGCTTTGGGTCCATTATTTCTCGACAGCGTTCAAAGTTTGCTTTAAAAGATCTAATTATTTCAATGATTTTCCTAATTTTGCCGAATTATCAGGACCTTTACTTTGAAGCTATGAAGACTTCCTGCTGCACATGATCATTGTCAAACAGATAATGTCCCCTTCACTACCAGGAAATTCAGCAAGATTTCCCTGCCTAAAATGACACTTAAGAAAGGTACCAAAGGGGAACTTTTAATAGTTAATTGTACTTACTACTTGATGTCTTCGACGAAACATCCCGACGACCAGGTCAGCAACACTTCCAGAGGTCAATTGTTCACTCCAGCCGCCACCAGAGGGCCGCCCGAGCTGCGATCACACTGAACACGAGACCAACCATGTCCTAGCGACCATGTGGATCGACCGAGTGATCAGCGCATCTGACTTCCGGCGCAGTTCCACTGCCATGACGCCCTCATAAGGAGAATGCCAAGCGCCAGTGCGGTACCCGCAGCAGGCACTCCAATGAGGGCTGGAGCAATCGACTGGCCAGCGGTCGCCTTTGCTGCCTCCGAAAACTGGGATGTCCATCAGTGATGCGATGGCATCATCTGCAAGCAAACAAGAACAGCATTTTAACACAGTAATCAAACAATATTGACGAAAATGGGATTTCCGAACACATGCAAGCCCATCTCCCAAGCATGTTCAATGTTGAAATAGCATCACTACCAAAATGACTTTTTTTTCCAAATAATCAAAAACATCTTCAATTGTTGGGAATTCTGAGCCATGCCTGGGGCAACCGGGCAAGATATCTGACCAATTTCATGGATCCACTTATAACACTTCAGTGGTTTTGTATTAATATTTGCTGCACCAAATTAATGTATTCTTAGTACATGTATATTAGTATATTGAGTATCCCATCTTGATCGCAGTGTCTCCCACTGGAGACATGGTATTTACCAGAGAGGACACGCACACCTGTTTAGCATTATTCTATTTTACGGTTCTATGTTTGTACCTTGCTGACGACATTCCTGAAATTCTGAATTTTCATGTTACTGACAGCATGTTTTTTCCGCAATATAGGGCGACTCAGGAGGAGGACTCATGCACGTGTCTAAAAGCAACGTACACACATTGGCTGGAATTGTTTCTTTTGGGTACCGGTACTCGTACCAAGAAGATCAGGGATGCGAACCCAGCCCAAATGTACCCGGAGTGTACACCAAAACTTCCAAATTTCTGGACTTCATCGATACTCACGTTAACAGCTGTCCGAGACTGAATTTGAAATCTTGGATTTGGGATTGGATCGAGTACTTGTATGCAACAGTACGCTTATTTTAATTTTGATGGCATTTTTAAAAGTACATGCATGTCTTGGCACCATTTTCGTATATATTAAAGTTGCGAAACAAATTTCTTATGTGTTTATCGAATGACTTTGACATTCCTTATGATCAAACCATAATCCGAAACTAAAACATTAACTATTCACTTACCTACTTGATCAGTTTCACTGCAGATCATTTACACTTTCGCAGATTCCAGAGGGCGCCCTTTGAACATCTTGCAATGTTTATGGGACAATCAAGTAAGATGCCAAAGTCCAAAAATAGTATTCATACGTTTTCAGTATTCATTCCTTATTAATGTTTTTTAAAAATATGGACATGTGAGTTTTTCAAATGTTTTCACCTTTTGGCGTTCCTTTAATAGACAAATTTTGCATAGAAATATAACCGAAAATCCGTGATTTTTCGAAAATGTTTGCATACGACATTCCCTTAACATTCTGCAGCAGTAGAGAGATATGGGTTAAAATCTACAATTTCTCATTCATTTCTTTCTGAAAAAATCCGCATCATCACCAGCATCTAAACACGTCCTGAAAATGCCGAAAATGCTGCTATAAAACACTGATCGCAAAAATTCGAAAATAAGTTCCTTCATAGTTTCATAAAATAAAATTATTTATCGTTTTCTTTTTGTGTGTACATGTACTTACTTTCCTGTGCATTTTTTTGTTATTAAAATCTATGGGTACATTAAACTTAAAATCGTCGAAAATATGTGTCCATACGGAAATGAATAGTAAAAAACGTAAATATCCTTCTTAAATCTTGCAATGGGAATCCCATGCCGCTCATTTCGCAATAGATGAGAATGATTCATTTCACTTGAATATTTGTCGATTTGCTCCTAATCTCATTTCACAAGCATGGGCGTTGTCACTGGTAGACAGACCAAACTTCGCTTATCCATAAATTCCGATAGCCAAAGTAAACAAACCTTTATAATTGGCTTGTCAGGAAATAAGTAATAATATTTATCGAAAACAAAGCACACTACCATTGCTGATAGCATTTTCCGAAACTCAGAAAACAACGTCACACGAATGACTCATCAACGAATGTTCGGCATTTCCTTGAAAGCAACGAGGAACTCAAAGAGCAGAATCGGCATTGGTGCAAGACATGCAGAGGCGTTCTTATTCAACGTACAGAACATCACTAAGCTGAACAAGAAGTCACTTCAAGCCAGGCTCTGCATCCAACATCAACACCATTACAGAAGCGAAGCGAAGCAAGTGTCACAAGTACCGGCAAGGCAATGGCAGGTGCAGTTCAAATCGCCCACATCAGGGATAACCGATTGTGGATAGACACAACCAGCTTCGGCTCGATCCTGGACAAGGTCGGTGACCGGCCAGTGGCCGTGGTGTCCGTGAACGGTCCTCTGCGCAGCGGCAAGTCCTACATCATCAACCACTTCCTGCGCTACCTGACCTCCTCCAACCCCTCTGAAGACTGGTTCCACAAGGCGCTTCCAGTGCAGTTCCACTGGAAGAACTCTTCAGAGCGACAGACCACGGGCATCCTGGTGTGGCCTGAGCCCCTGGTGGTCGTTCGCGAGGGCCGCGAGGTTGCGGTGCTGTTGGTGGACACCCAGGGCTGCTTCGACGACAAGACGACCACCATTGAGAACTCGCTCATCTTCGCCTTCGGCTGCATGCTCTCCTCCGTGCTCGTCTACAACGTCAAGAACCAAGTGTCAGAAGACATGCTGCAGTTTCTGCAGATGTTCGTGGGCTACGCCAAGGTGATCATTGACCAGGAAGACCGGGACTCCTTCGCCGCTCTGATCTTCCTGGTGCGCGACTGGCAGTGTCCCGGCGACTTCCGGTTCGGCTACTACGACGACCGCGAGTCTTGCTCGGCGCGCAACTTCAAGCGCGAGAAGCTGGACGTGCAGCCGGAAATGGCGGATGAGATCCGCGTGGTCCACAAGGAGATCTTGACCAGCTTCCGGGACGTGGGCTGCTGCCTCATGCCCTACCCCGGCAACGAGCTGGCCTACTACGACAAGGTGAGAGTCTCAGGTTGAAAAGATGTCAAGTGTGTGTCGAGTACAAGTATTTTTTTGGAAATGTTTTGAAAAGAACCGATGCCTTCGAAAGCATTTTATTTGCAAGAAATTGGCATGTATCCAATATACATGTGTGTCCAAAATACATGCAGGCCCTGACATGTTTCTGACCTGGAGTGTCAGATAGGGATTCTTTGACATAAAAACAATTTCTCAAAGAAATTACAAAACTCAAATTTTTAACATTTTGTAAAATTACTAGTGCAACTTAGATTGGCTTTAACCAGCTGTCAGTCTTAAGAGTACAATTTAGTTTTATTTATCAAGTGGAGTAATGCATCAGGCCTAACTTGCCAACTACCTTCCCCATCACGTCAGTCCCATTACAGCAGTACCTGTCTAAACCAATATCCTATGGACCGAACATGGTCCACATTCTTAATCTAATGAAAAACATGAAAATGAATATAACAAATCCTAATAGACATGTTGGAGGAAACTGTCAGACGAATATTCTTGTGGACAATCTCCTTTATTCTGATAATGGTCACTGAGTCCTTCATCCTCTGAAAAGCAGTAGCACTTTGTGCCAGTGGGCTGGACAAATCTCTGTGGCATCTGATATCAGTTTACAGAGGATATTAGTTTATGCAGTATTATTATAGACAGGTTCTGCTGCCTTGGTTGGGGGCTCAGACTGTGCCATTCTGGTTTTGGACAGACAATAATGGCCTGACTCCTGTTTCTTCAGGCGCAGAGCGAGGATCCCCTGTTCGTGCAGACGATCCAGGACTTCCTGCCGCGGATCTTCTCGGCGGACCGCGGCATCACCAAGAAGGTGGGCGGCCAGGAGGTGACGGGGGCGGAGCTCAAGCAGCTGGTGGTCAAGTGGGCGGAGCTGTTCGCCAGCGCAGAGATCCCAGCGGTGCAGAACGTGGCAGAGGCGACAGCCGAGGTGCAGAACGCCATGGTGGCGTCGGTGGCGCTCAAGTTCTACCAGGGCGACGTGAGCGACGCGGTGGAAGCCGGCGAGGGCCTGGCGGAGGAAAACATGGCGGCCTTGCATGCAGTCAAGCGCCAGGAGGCGCTGGCCATGTTCCAGCGCAGTAAGCGCATCAAGCACGAGGCCATCCAGAAGAAGTACGAGGAGGGCCTGCTCAGTGACATCGACGCTTGCTTCGGCTCCTACCAGGCCGTCAACGCCACCAAGCGCCAGATCCGCGAGAACAAGGCGGCCTCCGAGGAGGAGCTGCAAAAGCTGCACCAGGAGATGGAGCGACGCGTGGCGGAGGCGAGACAAATCGCTGTCCGTAGGAGCCGCGGCGGTTTGTGCAGCGTCATGTAAGGGCGCCGGGACACTGGACGCATGAACTCGGGTTGGAAGGATCAGAAAATGACATTGCTGAGATATGTTATTTATGGAGAGAATGTCGACGTAACGCTAGTTTAAAGGAATGTTTTGACACCATCTTCCCCCAAATCCCTTGTTACGCTTTGTAACAAACGTAAACACCCTCCCCCCTTAAATCAATT
>JAQIXS010002517.1:0-22410 GCA_034700785.1 Rossiulus vilnensis
GATTGTTGTAGCATTAAAAGCTCTTGGGAACTTAGGAAGATGGACTTCGGATGATATGTTGGAAAAATGTTCCATGTCTGATCGTCCAACCATTGTTCGCATCACAGCAATGGAGGCATATCGCCGATTACCTTGCAATGTTCAGGTATTTTTAACAAAATGTTATTTGAAGTGATGTGACTTGTTTATTGAGTTATTTTTTGTTGGCAATTTCAAATCGAGAAATATTTATTTAACAATAGCTAACTACTTGTATTCCTTCCGAAGTAATTTGTATGGTTTATATTACTTTAATCAAAATGGGTCAATTCTAATTTTCAGATCTATAATGCAGCGTAGTTGGGATCTTGCCATCATGACATGTGACATACTACTTTTATTTTATTTTAGCGAGGGCGTTCATTGCAGATATTTTCAAGCATAGATGAGGACAGCGAAATCCGAATAGCAGCTTATTTGGCATTGATGAAGTGCCCAGCTCAAGGCAACTTTGACAGCATTTGGAAGTCTCTGAACTCCGAAACAATTAATCAAGGTACACCATAAAACGTGCAGGTGGTTTTGCAGTGGTATAATCCCAATTAATGTCCATTGCACTATTGTAACCAGGTTTCTGAACATTGCAGTTAATTCGTTTGTGTGGTCGCACTTAAACTCCCTTAAAAAAAGTGCGGATCCATGCAAGGTTGAAATAAGAGCAATTCTGGAGGACTCGGAGCTGCAGAACAAATACATGAAAGATCTTCGAAAGTTTAGTAAGGCCTTCGAGAAATCCATCTTCTCGGAGACTTTGAATGTTGGAGGTCACTTGGAAACGCATCTCATTTATTCCAAAACATCCTTCATTCCACGATCTGCTATGTTTAATCTGTCAGTGGATCTCTTTGGTCAGTCGATAAATATAGTAGAGGTGAGTTTACAGTTATTCTAGTAGAAATACATGTACCTAACAATGTTAGTTTCTCGGAAATAATGACAATTTAAACAAATGTAAGCATAATATCAAACGTTATCTTTTCACAAATAATAATTTTCTCTGAATTACATTCGATTTGATCTGTTTCATGATAGGTAAATGGACGCCTGGAAGGATTTGATCTGCTAGCAGAATCTTTTTTTCGACAAGAACCTCAATCTGAAGTGAAAATCGATGCTAGTGGACGCACTGACAAGCTGCGACATCTCCCTGTTAATACTAGAATTCAACAAATCTCAAAAGCTGCAAGTTACTTTCAATTAAATTTTAAAATGAACACTGGAGCATTTACATTCAAGCATGAATTATTTCAAGTTATCTTTATTCAAACCTACTTTAGGTAAAATCAAGTATGAAGACCCTATCTTCATCTCCTCCTGATAGCACCCTTTCAATGAAAATCTTTGGACAAGAAGTGTGGTACAACCATGCGAAAAGTGACCAAATCGAAAACATAGTCCAGCGTTGGTCTCATAGCAGTTACGCAGACCTTTTGCAGTATTTATCAAAGGACAATTCATTTGAAATGTCGAAAAACGCAATTATCATGGATACGTCCTTCGTTGTACCAACACTTGCTGGATTACCACTGGAACTTTCATTAAATGCCACAGCAAATGTTCATTTGAAAATGGGTGGAAGAGTGGATATTCGCAAATTTCCAGATGGAATTATTGATATTGATGGTCAAGTCAGACCAAGGTTAGTCTGCAAATATGCTTGGATCTTCCTAGATATTACTTGACCGATGTAGAAATATTTCATGTGTAACGTTAATTCTTCCAGTGCTGTGATATCAGTGATGGGATCCTTGACAATGAATGGCTACGTTGGTAAATCAGGCGTCCAAATCGATGCTGATCTCCACACTTCCACACAATTTGATGGTAAATTTGTCGTTAATGATAGAGGTCACGTGAAAGTTCATTTCAACTTACTAAAAGATAAGATGGATTTTTTGCAAGCAAAGTAACGATTTCTTCGTTCTATAATTTTGTTAGTTTAACATTTTACCAATTTAGTACTAATCATGTTTTAATTCTATTTAGGACAAATTTAATTTTGAATCACTGGGGAATATTCAGACCTTTAAGAAACAATTTGTTAGACAGCACCGATGCTAGCCATTGTTCAACAGAGGCGACATCAAAACCTTTGGGGGTGGAGTTCTGTGCCGAATTCAAATATCTCAATGCATCTCGGAGGCCGAATTCGCCATATTTCCCTTTAACTGGGCCGTCGCGCTTTGCTTTTTGGATGATAAAAACTGATGCTATGCTCCACACCTACCATTTTGAATATGTGAAGGACAATGTAAGTTTCAAGAACTATCTTCTTTCATTATGTAAATCACTAATGAAAAACATTCACTTTATTTGCATTTTAAGAATTTATTTAAAAAATGATACACATATGGCTGTATCTGTTTAAACTAAATTAAACCTGTTCGTCCTTTTATTGATTCATTTAATTTATTGTCATTGTACAACTCCAAATAAAGGCTTTTTGTCGAAACGCTTATGATGACACATAAATGGGTGTTCTTCACTGGAGTTTTATTACTTACCCCTCATGCAAAACTGCTTTATTTTAGGGAAAATCATTAAATTCGCATGATCCAGGTCCGCGTTCATTTATCTTATCGTTTCGAACCCCTCGAGCATCCGTTGACAGGGACTGGATAATTGACTACAGGGATAATCCGTTAAACAAAAGCATGCACTTGAGCTTGCTTTCACCTTACAAGAAAGCAGTAATTAAAGGTCAGTCTGGCCATTTTTCCACTTACTCGGAATCTGTAGGCATTTATTTATGTAAATATTTTTGCATTTCATGTTCTTAGGGCATTATGACAACGATGCCACACGAAAGGGCCTTTATGCTGATGTGATAATTGATGGGAATCCGGAGTTTTCGTTTCACTCGGAAATTGTAACAGAAAACAAGAGTGATCACATGAAGTACATTCCAAAAATGATCATAAGAGTGCCGTCTCGAGTCATCTTCTTCTTGGAGGGCTTTTTTCATTACAGCGAATCTCGTTACCTCATAGCAGACCTCACTATACACGATTTTACCATTAAACCGATCGTTTTTAGAGGTTTGTTTGGAATCGTTTATATTCTCAGTTAAGAAGTGAACATTATTTTAATGGCTGCTGCCCTTCTGATTTATTTTGTATAAATGTTTTTTTTTATAAATTGACGTGGCATCTTCAATGATAAATTTTCAAGGAGCATTTCACAATATTATTTTAATTTAAACTGGATACATTTTATTAGCTTGAGGCTAAATGTCATTAAAACAATGAATAAACATTCTAAGGTTAATGATAACACATCTTTATCTTTCAAAAGGTGAATTAACGAAAGACAGTGAAACAAGTGGCAATATCTATTATAACGGGATGCTGAAGTCACCGATGCTGGATGCCACAATCAAGGGAACACTAAATCGGACAACAGTAGGACTTATATCGAGAACCAATTTTGAATATCATTTGGACAGTCAGCCCAAGAAGGAAACTGTTGATCTGACTATGAAAATGAAGTACACAACCCCTAGCAGTCGCAGTCTCACCATTGCTAGCGCGACTATTGACATTCACACTTCCATCCTCCCAGAATACAACTCTATTGTCATCTGGAATTTTCAGTTTGCAGATGGACACGTGGAAAACACCATTCAAGTTGACAGTACTGGAAATGGGAGAAAGGCACAACTGGCTCACTTTCAACAGATCCTGACTTACAGAGGCACTCTCGATGAGCACATTCTCAATGGCACTTTCTTAGTGAAAATACCTTCCAAAAATGTGCATTTTGTGATGTCTGTTGATCACAAGAATGAGCTGCGCAGGTTATTAAGCAAAATTCATTTACAACGCAGCTTGCACCAGAACTATGGACTCGAGCTGTATGTCCAAGACGAATCGGACCTTTATTGGAGTGTGAAAGGGCATGCTTTAGTGTACATCAATGGCCAAAAGAATGGAATTTCTATTGACGTAACCCAGCCATTACCGCGCGAATATTCAGCGCATGTGTTGTGTTTGAAACGGCCGTTCGGGGATTTGGATGTCGTGCTGGATTACAAAAATCATAACTCTGAATCGGCGGTGGACCAAGGAATTTGGGTGAATGTCACGGGCGATGTTGACTTTTCTGGAGATGGTTCCTTATTCGTAATGGAAGATCATGGCCGGTTGAAAGCTAACTGGTTGGTCAGAGGTGACCAGCACCAACTGGAAGGCAACTACAAACAACTTCAGCAAAAGGAATACGACGGTGAATTCTCCTTCCAGAACCCTTCACATGACATTAATGGCATAATAAAACTTAACGCAGGAAGAGAAAAACGGCTGGATTTTGATGTACATTCTGGAAATGGCCGACGCGTTGTTGGATCTGGTCGTTTGAAATTGTTTTTCGATATTTTCGAATTATCGACGGCCATATCTTGGGACGTTGACCGCGATCCGACGCAGCAGCTGATATTCAACGTTATCGATGAGAAAGGAATCCATTTCGGACGCACAACTTTCAAACTCGCTTACCTGGATCGAGCCCTAGGCATTGAGTTTGACCACATGCAGAATGGCTCTCTGTTTTCGGAGATTTACGAGCAGGGCACTATCGTCTTGGTCGAGTGGGGTGGAGCTAAGAAACTGGGTGTGAATTTGGACCTTGACGTAACATCCATGCGGGGTCGTCGGCAAGTGAGCGGTGCACTAGACGTGTTAACACCCTTGAATTCACTCCAGTCTCTCGTACTCAATGTGACACACCGCGATGATGGGCTGAGCTGGATATCACTTGGTTCTTTACTAGTGAATAAACGCTGGCCACTGCACGCTGTTTCACAAGGTAAATACTGGCGTTCTGGCAATCAACAGTACATGGATGCAACCGTCAATATTACCACTCCCATAGAGTACTTCAGAAACATCGTGGTTAATTTGGAGCACGATTTGGCTTCCCGCGAACTGGAATCCGTACTGAAGGTGCAGTGGGCTGCGGATCAACAGGTCGAGCTACACGCGTATGCCATCAAACCAAACACCAAATATGACAAGGGCACGATACAGCTGAACGTAACGGCGCCGTTTGCATCGTTCCGCAGTTTAAATTTTGCCATGGATCATGACCTGAAACCCGATCGTATCAATAGCCTCGCACGTTTTCTTTGGAATGATGAAGAAAAGGTTTTTGTTGTTCTGAACGGTGATTCTGGTTCGCATGGAAGGTTCTTCCAAGTAAATGGAAATGTCATTGTCATCACCCCTTTAGACGGCTTTAATAATCTCACCATGGATTTAATGCACTCCCACGACGACTACGGCTTCCAGACGCAACTTAAGGGAAACCTCCCTAGCAATAATCAACTTTCGCTCAGAGGGGAAGGAACCCTTCAACGTACAGAGCGCTCGGTACTGTTAAATGGCAGTGTAGATGTCGTCAACAATTTAATAAGTTTTGGCTCTGGGGTTTTGTACTCCAGAACAGGCCAGGAAATTAAGAGTACTATTCGGGGCAACTGGAACAAAACATTCGCCAATGTTTCTTGCATCGGCTCGTATAAATCGCTGACAGATTTTGGAGTGGATGTTACATTAATAACGCCCTTGAAAGGGCTGGAAAATGCGACGCTAATAATTATGAACCGAATAGCAACTGCTTCTATAATCACCAAACTAACAGGCAAACGTGACAGCAGTGAAAGCGGGCTCATTCTGGAAGGCCAGTGGAATTTGGACACCCATACATCGCGCAATTTAGACGTTCGGTTCCAGTTAGATAGCCCACTGGCTGTTCTCCCTCACATTCTGTTAAACGCAACCCACGGACGAACAGGAAACTCACTGTTTCGCACAAATCTTCAAGGCTCTTGGAACGAGCAGAAGTTGTACGTGGACCATAGTTTGACTCTGCAGAATAAATTCAATTTCGTGGATAACTTGACTCTCAGCTTGCCTTTCGACAGCCTCGAGCACGTCCAGTTGATCGTCAATCAGTCTTGGATGCACGGAGTTATCAAAAACGAACTGGAACTCCAGGTGCTGTATGATTTATTGCTAAGCACATCGATCGACATGAAACACTCGACAACAAGAGACGGGAAGAGGAAAATTGATGCCACGCTGAAGCTGAACTCTAGTATCTGGATGCCAAATCAAATGGAAATAGTTGTGGATCACATCGATAACGGTATCGAATTTAATCCTAAAATCGTCTTCCAAACCATGCAGCCAAAAACACGGGTGCTGCAATTGACCGGCTATTTGCGAAGTTTTTCGGGCAGCAAGATTTGGCATTTAACCGCGAACACCCTGATTCCGGACAACGAACAAATGGCATTGGCGGGGATGTACAGGATAGCGGACACTAACCTGAACTTTAACCTGTCGACTCAGTGGAGCACGTCGAGTAAGGTGGAAGTTGACGGCGAGATCGGAATCGATTTCCTAGCTCCTCGACTGCGCCTTGACATAGCTACCCCGAAAGAAGGGTACAAGATCTTCAGGTTTGATAGTCATTACAACGTGTGGGCCCCAGAGAAACACGCCTCGTTCTTCGTGCAGAAAGAGGCCTGGAAATTGAACCTTGCCGGCAGTGGAACGTTTGAAGCGGACATTTTTTCTGCTGGGCTAGTCGTTGAAACTCCCACCTCTCTAATAGGCACCATCAACCTCAACACTTCCGGAGCCTGGAAGAACTCTGGAACCAGAGGCATGAAGGTGACTCTCATTTGGGACAACAAGAAGATCATCTCAATTGCCATTGGACTCCAACCGTACAAAAACGGAGTGACTACTATAACAACTTCCATAATCACTCCCTTGCAATGGCTTCGAAACGTAGACGGTGTCATTAAAATATCTAAGGAGCTTCATTCTCGCGTGATGTTCGAAGTGTCAGCACGCTGGAATAGGGCTGAGATCGTCGAAGCAGCGATCTACCTGGGCCAAGACCCTCAAACCGCCCTCGACATCGTGCTAACCTTAAAATCCACCACACCGGCAGTGCCGCACGTATCGGTTGTCTTGTTCGTGAAATCTGAGCCGAGTATGCGCAACGCATCAGCCAGCATCGAGTACTTGCATCTGGGCAAAGCTCTGAAAATCCAAACCGAAGTGAAAACTCAGGGCAAGCGAACAGATGTCAACGTGTTCGTAGAGACCCCGTATTCCGAATTCCCGAAAGGCTCGCTCAGTGGCAATTTCCGTCAGAAGAAAGGTCTTAACTTCGACGTTAGCCTGGTGATGCAGTTGCCGTTTGCTGGAATGGAACGTGTCACCGCCGAAGGAGCCCTAAAAACCTTGAGAGGCTCGGTATCACGAGGCGACCTCCGGGTCACCACACCTACGCAATTCTCCTCGCTAACAGTCCGGTACGAAAGCAACAACACGGGGTTTTCCATCAGGACAAATGCGAATCCTGCCATCTCCAACTGGGAATTGACGCATCTCGATGCAGGCTATCGGGCAGCGGAGTCGAACGTCTACATCATCACTGGATCGGCAACCACAAAAGACGGACGTCACGAGGTTTCCGGAAAGCTTCAGCAGCAGTCTCCAAAAACCTTGCTGAGTGGTAAAGTGTCTTCCCCGCTTTTGGGCACCAGGACGCCGTTGGAAGCCGAATTGAGCATTTCCGTCCGGGGAAATTTAGCCATTAGCGCCAATGTGGAGGTCAAAGAAGACGATGTGGCCAAGCACTTCCTGGTTTTGGATTTGGCTTCGAGTGAACCGGTTTCTGCCTCCTTGTCGTTCGCTGGAGCCACTCCACTGGTGAGCAGTGGGCAGGTATATAACATCACTGTCGATGTGTCCAAGAATACCAGAGGGCTCCGCGCATCATCTTCGCTGGTTTTGCCGTCGGGACACTATTTCGCAAAAACCAATTACGAACGAGACGCATCGAGCGGTCTTGTTGCCTTCCTCATCGACGCAGGTTCCCCCATCCAAGATTTGAAGCAGCTAAAAATCCAAGCCCGGAAAACGGGCCACGAATGGGACAACGTGGCTGTCAACTTGGACATCCTTTCGCCCATCGAGGGCTACGACAAATTCAGCACGAAAATATCCAGCAAGCACGTCCTCGACAAATTCTTGGACTTCAGGGTCTACTTAGATACGCCTTTCGAAGGCTACGAGCAGATCAGCTTCGAAGAACTGTTGACGTACACTCTGAATTTCACGTCTACGTCGTCCCGCTCAAATTTTACGTTCGATGGTACCCTGACCACTTTCGACTTGTGGTACAGCAGGATGGACAGGACCATGGACGCTGGGGTGGACGCCAAGTGGCTGCCCATACCAATGACAGAGGTTCGTTTCGCGAATAAGACAAAAGATGTTGGCCAACTCAGTTTGAAGTTCTATTGCCCGGATCCGATGAACTCAAGACGACATTGCATCGCAGACCTGCTGCTCAAAGGGGCCCTTTGGGAAGGAGAAGGTTACTGGAATTACAGCGAATGGCGACTTTTTCATGGGAAAATGTTCATTAATACACCTTTTAAGAACATTAATAAAGTGGGTTTGGAGGCCACCAATGACATTCCAGCAGGCAAGGGAGTGATGGATTCCCATCTGATTTTGCATTGGGCCAACAAGCGGGTGGCTGATTTAAAGGTGCATGGGGAGGCCTCAGAGAACGGTTCCAAGCACGGCTCGGTCAACATCACGACGCCTTTCTCAATAGTGCAACAAGTGGATGGTCAAGCATTTGTGCTACGCGACGATAGCGGTTTGATCGGCAGCTTTGATATCGACGTAAACCGGCATCCCTTGCTCAATGGCAATCTCAAGCTGATTTCGGTGATTAAGAACGCTTGGAATAATCGCACCATTGCCGTCGAGTTGGAAAATCCATGGCAACCGTTCGGGCTTGCGTTGTTCAGCAGGCGCCACTCAGACATTCTGTCTGTCGATTCTAGCATAGTTTGGGATTTGGCGGAAAGCCGGGAACACTCCCTAAGAGTCGTAGTCGATGTGCTGTACAAAGAGTCGGGACGAGAAGCCCACGTGAGTGTGATTCATCCCAAACACCAGGTCAATCTGGTGACCATGTACCAGAAGTTGCCATTAAATTTCACTCATGCAACTTCGCTGGGCTGGGGCCGCACCAAATCGACTCTGGCTGCATACAAGATATGGCTGCACACAAGACCTCAGAGTAGATCGGTCGTTCGCAAGGATAGTGGCTTCCGTTGGGAGCATCCGGGACGCGTTGTGTTGTGCCTGGCTGACATCTTGCAAAAGCCCAAATTTTCTCAAATGTCAATGGACGTAAAATGGGATGCCTCGAAAAATCGGGATAAACACGTTCGGCTTGATGTGGATTACGAAGACACGAGCAATCAACTGGGGAAGTCTCATAAATTGAAGATTATCTTTCATCATCCGAAACTAACTCGGGTAAGGAGGTTCAAATTTTATTTTAACTTTCATTGATTTGCGATCAAAAATAGAAGTACCATCAACCCACGTTCAGATCGCCATTGAAGTCACAATGACAACTTAAATTTGTACGGCTTTAATTAATATAATTAATCTGCTGTGTTACAGGATATTGAAGTGAATACTGATGTTATGGTAGGACATGGCAGTGACTTGTTCAGAGGACGTTTAAATGTGCAGTATTCTCCATATTCTCAAGATAAGCTGATCTTTAACACCATGGCGCGAGGATTGTCTTCGGATTCCAGTGGTCTTAAAGGCTTTTTGTTAACTCTTAATGCAAAACACCCAGTTTCCAAACTCGACGTTGAACTAAACTCTGATTGGCAAAAATCGATGAAGACTGCCATGATGAATACCACATTTATCTATGTTAATAAAGATGGTCAGCGCATGAGATTTACTCTGGATGGGCGAGGGGACTTCGTTAATGAGAATGCTGCTTTCCAGGTTTGTTTCCAGGACATCATTTTACTTGTATTTAGGATTATCCACTATTTATAAGTTGTGGTTAAATAAATGTAAAAAAATATATTTCTGATTTCCATTAGAAAACGTTTGTCATCTATTTATCGTTTTTTAATCTTCAGATAGCATGTCCAACATCCACATCTACATTAATGATGTATCATCCAGAACCGGATAATTATACTTTAGCCCTTGCAAATGTACTCAATGGTAGACTCCATCATGCCTCTAAATTCTACTATCGACCAAATAATCATTTTATTGAAGCCAATGCAACTTCTGTAAAAGGTAAGTCTTATCTAATAAATCGCTAACTTTTCAAAGTATCACATGTGACGTACGGTAGGCAAACTATCGTATTTTTCGTTTATATTGACACAGATGAAGGAGATGTCATCCGTTTCATGGTCGGGTTTAAGAGCCTGCGGGAGTACACATTTCAAATACTTCATGCACTCGGAGAGAAAGAAGTGAAGGATATCAGCATTTTCCTCCATTTAAACACCTCACATTTTATGACTGCAAGAGCTTATTGGGTGCCAGACATTATGGATAATGCTCAGGTGGGCTACATATTATAACATATACTGTGATATGCATTTGTCACAACTATCTGATGACTTGAAAAATAAAGTTCAGTTATCATGCTTCTTGCAAGAATTTTGCAGAAATTATCGGTTTTAAATGTAGTGTAGCAGTAGAAGAAAAGCTTAACACATGACACTTCTTTTATTGAATACTTCAGGTTGCTGTTGGAGAAGTTTTAAGCAATATTCATAATCAAACGATAGCATCATTATGGAGTATCTGGGATGTCTTCTTAATCGAAAGCTTGGACAAATTCAAGCTGGGCTGGCAAAGCTTTTCTATTGCCATTAGGCCTATGCTGGATGAACTGAAGGATGAAACCGGTGTAGTTATCAATGACTTCAAGCAAGTCAGAGAATATGTCGCAGAAATGTACTACAACAATGATCTACTGTTGCATGATATAGTGATTTTTCTGGAAACGGGTAATGGATACTTGAGGTTAGTGTCTGGGAAAGATGCAATTATCTAGTGGTTTTGCATTCTTTTGCAAATTGTTAAAATTGTGCTTGTTTACTTAATGCAGTGAATTGTATGCGTTTGCATTGGAAACGTGCCACTGGAATCTAGATATGATTTATGATTTCATCGAATCTGCCTGGAGTATTCTACGCAATGCTTGGAACTCGGTTTTGAAGATATCTGCATCACTGTCAAATTCATGGGTTGTGCAGATATGGCAGGGAAGCTTAAGAAGCATCATGCTGGCTGCTGATCTGGTATATCAACTTTGGGAAAAGGCTGGGACAGCTGTTAGCGCTCTTCCAGAAATCATTGCCAAAATGGTGGCGAAATTTCAGTCTTCAGGCACATCCTTTATGAGTTATTTTGAAAAACTCAGTGCAGTTGGTGAGAAAATCAAAGCAATTTGGGAGACAATAAAAGCCACTTGCCAAGACGTCAAACAGTGGATTAAAGGTAATGACACATTTTGTTCTGAGGTTAACATTTCTTAAATTCTACTCTATAAAAGTTGTCCTTTTTTTCCTTGGGATTGAGCTTATTTACATTAACATATCCACATGTATCATCAATTTTCTGTTTTGACCAATTTTTTAATCACTTTTTCATAATCATATTATTATATCTCCTGCCATCCAGAAAAGGTCATCGACGAATTTATTTCTTGGATTGTCAATAGTGAGATCTACGTGTTCCTGCGTGCTGAAATTATTCGTGGCTTCAATACCCTAATCGACTTTCTTCGTTACCGCTTCCTCGAGCTACTCTCAAAGTTTATAGAGTCCATTAAATTATACATATCTGATAAACAGAAGCAAGTAATGGACGACCTGATGAACACCTTGTTCAATATCAGAGACACAGTTTGGTCTTTCCCGAATCTAATCCATCATCCAGTGGTCTCAAATACACTAGAAGCTCTGCTTGGCCTCCATGCTAAAGTAATCATAGATAATACCAAATAAGACGAGTTTGCTTCAAGATTTTAGGAAATTTAATATTTTTTGTATTGTTATAGGTGATGTGGATTGCTCAGTATTATGAGTTGTCGTACCCAGAAGGATTCACGACTATTTTTAAGTGGTACTATGATGTAATGAATGCGTTTTCACAAACTGCAGAAGAAGCATCTGATCACTTTGATTCGCCAAATTATGTCCTATTTCTCACCGAAAATGGAGTTATCGAGATGGACCAACAGCTTCCGTTTCCATGGAAATCTTTAAAAGAAGGACCACAGATTCAAGATATGAAGGAAATAAGGAAATTTTACGAATTGTGGAAGTTAGTAAAATCTCAAGAGATGCCTGTGCCATACAATGCGTATGGCCCACCATTCATGGCTTGGTATGCCAAACTTTCGTCGACCTTTGATTACAAGACTTGGTTTCCACCCTTTGATGGTAACTATATCAATTGAATTTTAAATTAATTGCGGATTAATGTAGAAACCAAACATTGTTTCTGATAAAAATTGAATGGTAACGCATATCCTTTTTTTGTTTAACAAAAATAGGTCAGGCTATTTTATCTGGTCGACAGCATTTCTTGACGTTGGATGGGCGAGTTGTGGAATTTGCCGGAACCTGCAGCTATATCCTGTTGCACGATTTCATGGATGGAAATTTTACTATCACAGTTAATTATGATAGTTCTGCTGCAGGACGACCATCAAAGCATTCTATAACCCTGAATATGGATGGAAAAGAAATAGATATTCATCCAAATTTTCAAGTTTTTGTCAATGGAAAAAAAGTGGAGCTTCCGCATGCCTTTGGGGATACCGCCATTATCCGTGAAGCTGACAAGACTGTTATTAGAAACGGTTATGGTGTTACAGCTACTTGTCACTGGCCATATGACGTGTGTATATTCAAAGTGTCTGGATGGTATTTTGGTCGGTTGGCTGGTATGCTAGGGACCTACACTTATGAACAAGCAGACGATATTATAACTCCAGATGGGAGAATCCAGCAAGGACCTTCTGTGCATTGGGCAAATGCATGGAACGCAAAGCCTACAAGGCAGTGGAGCACAGAACAGAATTTTGCTGTGGAGCCTCCTAGAAAAGATATCATTGCTGATGGACAGTGTTTCAGGTTATTTAATGATACTTTCTCGTTATTCCAGTATTGCTACGAAAAGGTTAGTTATAGCTTCATCTTTTTGATTAATTTAATGTTTAAGAATTAAAACGACGTTGAACGTGTAATTTACTATTAGGTTGATCCCCTACCATTCTTGAACATGTGCCTCAGTGATGTCCGAACGAGGGATACACCTGAAGATGTTTGCACAAGTGCTGCCACTTATGTCCAGGCATGCAACGCAAAAGATGTTTCCATTAGGATGCCAAAACTTTGTGGTAGAGTGGCAAAACGATAATCTTTCAATGGCTTCATGCCTTACTCTTTAAATTGTGCAAAAAAGCGACACTATCATTACACTTTTTTTTAAAGTGAAATGCAAGTTACCAGGGGGGAAAATGTTGCCAGAAGCTGGAAACATTACCATGAACTCGACCGACAAATTTGCCGATGTAGTGTTTATAATAGAAGCGAAAAAATGCAACAAGGATATCATCAACGTGTTTCCCGATTTGGTTAGCAATATCGATGGCGCTATGCAAATTGCCTCCATCCGTGAAAGAAGGTACTCCATGAAATCGAAATTCTGAACCAGAATTGTGTTAACGTGAAAATACTAATTACATGAGATCATGGTTTTACAGATATGCCACGGTGGTGTTTGGTGGATCTGGTGTTTATGATGCACCCCACACTCTAACATCTGATAGCCAAATTTTCACAAATCAGAGGACCATATCTTCATTGGGTAATTTCAACATAGGAAGAGGACAGCGGGATTTTTTCGACGCCATTAGATTTGCTTCCAAGTTACCTTTTCGCCCGGGTGCTTCCAAAACCTTTATTGTCTTAACCTGCTCCATTGGCGACTCTGTTGAAATGCGAGTAAGAAATCGAGTTTTTAATTTTTTTCACGAGTACATTACGCATTGATTTTGTGGTTGCCATAATAATGTACTTGTGGTAATTATTTAATTGTTCCCAATATCTTCCCAATCATCTTAATAGCGAGACTATCCAGAGGTACATAGAATGTTATTGGAGGATGGTATCACAGTGCATCTGTTGTTGGACAGAGAATTTGAAGTTAAGAAATCAGAGTTATTATATTTTGGTGAGTTTGCTGCTGTTTAGCAATGCTATTTCTGAGATGCCTTAGTTTCACTTTACAGAATTCCGTGTTCTAATTTACTAGGAATCGATGGTGTTAAAGCATACACTTCGAAAGATTCGCGAAGTATGATAATTGGCGATGCAGACCTACGGCGTCAGTTAGTGCCACCAAAGGACATCAGCGTTCCAATTGTTTTAGAAAGCAATGGCACCGTGTTTAGCAGTCTGCGTTTGTACGAGTCGAAGAAAATTGCAAAAAGTTTTCTGGATGTTTACAGCCGTCGTGTTGCCCAATCAGCTCAGTTGCAAGTGTGCCAGACGTGTGATTGCGTTCCCGATGCAGATGGGGTTGGAAGAACATATTGCCAACCCTGTGTCTTTCCAAGACCGTCTCATGTTTACATGGTGAGTTGTACATTTACTTTAGCGGTTTTTAAAACTCTAATCTACAGTTTTCAGCAAAAATGGAACGATTTTATAGTTCATTTCCTGCATATATATGGAAAAATCTAAAATTTATTTTCCCAAACATTTAGCAGCTGACCAGAATAACTAGCTCAAAAAGGATTTAACGACATTTCCGAGACATATAGCTATATCCAGGATTGTCTAAAAAATCTATCTAATTGATCAGTATTTAACAGACATCTTTTTAATAACTATTAAACACATGATTTATGTTGTCACAGAAAATGTCATTTGAGAAATCACAGTGAACCTGGCATTTTATGAAAACAGATTCCCAACATTTATTACCTTAATTTTGCAAGTGATTTTCATCCATTCTGTCTATGTTCCCCAAAATACGTTTTTCAGATGAACCAATTTCTTGAGATCTGGAAATCAGTGGTATTTGGAATTTAATGACCCCAAAAAAAAGTGTGAAAATAACATTTACCGTTTTTTAATAACATTTCAATAATAAATTAATATAATTAGACAAATTATAAACAGAAAAACAAGTCTGCTTTCAGGTAGATTTGTCCATTTTGTTACATGTTGCATGTTTACATTTAAATTCGTTGCACGGTTGAATTATGATAGGTTATTTATAATATCCCAACTTTCTTTCATCCCTCCTCCCCTTTATATACACTATAATCAAAAAGTTGTCCTTGGTTAAAAACGAGAAATTCATATAATTAACCAAATTACCTCAGTTTCCCTTTTCCTGTCTGCAAAGCTTAATTTTCAGTAGGCCTATATGCGGGGACATGATATTACTATAAAATTATAAAGCTGAATTTATTTCTGCTTCAAATTGAATTGCATTTTTCTATTTTTCAGGATCCATCTATATTCATTGAAACTCAGTATATTTCAATATATCAATCAAACGAAGATGGTTACAAGGGTTTTGATGTGGATAGCAACAAAAACTTCCCTGGTGACATAAATGATTTTGTGCCACCCAGAAATAGCACGAAAAATGTAACTAGAAGACTACATGGTTAATTTTCATGTCCCATCTGCTCTTAGTGTGCTGAATTAAATTTATCTATGGAACATCTACCAGTAACTTCAATGTGTGTACTTAATAAATGCAGTCACATAATGTGGGCGTCATGCCAATAATTCATGTCGATATTGCATCATTTAATAACAAGTTTGCACAGTAATTTAACAATTCAACAATGTTTAAAGATCATGCACCTAGTTTCTGGCTCCCATGCATATTCTGTAATTACTCCTAACTTGAGGAGAGAAATTAAAAATGTAAAAAATGTATATGTACAGTGTACATTTATTTCTTAGAAAACGTCGAAAGTAAATTTTGTTAAATCTGATACTTACATTATATTAGTATATTTGCTATGATGGTCTTTCAAGTAGGCCTACTAGTTTTTATAAATTGTGTAATTCGTGCATCCTAATCAAACAATTAATAGAAACGTATTTCAAGCTTTCAGTCATGTGTTCATATTAATAAGATTTTCTTGAAATTCACATCATCTTCCTTTTTTGATGATGTATCTTTGATATAATTTCTAGTAATTAATTTTGTATATTATAATATTTACATCCAATTCCAATTTTAGTTTTATATTTACTTTCGGTATTAAAGATGTAACCAATATTTTTTCATGAAATTAATATTGTAAATATATTTGAAAAGCATTTCGCTATATTGCCGAATTCTAAACTTATAGAAAACTACGTAGGCCTAATTCTTAGAAAAATCGAACAAGTAACGTACATTGTATATTTTCCTAAATACATGTATTTAATCCATGCATTCGTGTATATGAAACTAATGCGAAGAATTTCTGGCAATATACTAATATAAACGATGAAAATGTTTGAAAAAAAATATTTTAGATATGATAAAATGCAACGATAAATAAAAACTTGTGGTAAATGTTCAGTGAATTTAATATTTAAATTTTCCGCTTCTGACGCGCACAAATTCCCTTAGTAAAAAAACCCGATAAGAGGCAGGAGAATCTTACCTGATGCATTTTAGATTTCGCAGTCTTTTGACGAATGTTTGAAAGTAATATTAAAATATATTTCTTGAGACTATTTTATATTTACATCTTTACGGCACGAAATGCTGATGCGATTCTGACGGAGAGATGCATTATGGGTGACTTGCAGTGTTATCACTTAATCCGCATCAATTTGTCTGTTTATTTAAGCGTTATCAAATATGTATTTATTTAACACACCAACAAAATTGTAAATTTATAAAATTGAAACATCTGAAAAAAAATATTGGATTAATAATAAATACGTGATTTAGCCGGGTGATATCAGACCTAGGGACTTTGATTGAGTGATGCATTGCAATGGTGATTCGATGAGAAGTTTATAGGCCTAGTTTTCATGTCGTACATTTCACCTGGTGAACGGTAGGCTTTATTCTCAAGAGGAAAAAAACATGTTATTTGTTGGTCTGCACGCTAAATGCGCCCGGCTTTATTTAAACATAAATTCTGAAGAGAAATAAGCTCTGCGTTATCATGCGGATGCTTGACGTCGCGGAAATCCAGAGTTTTCACAACAAAGAATGTTCTGCCGTTCCCGTGTTAACATGAAGATAGCTCTAATTTTTCTGAGCTTTGGAGTGATTTACTTTATGATTTTCAAGCATGATGCAGGTAAATTTACTTCATGATAAGGATGTTTATTTACTGTTCAATACATCTGGTTATGAATGCAAGTTGGCTGTAGAATCTACCTACATAGCCTACCTGCCCCCTCTAATGTACATGTACATTTACTTGTCAGAGCATGTCTAAATGGTAGATGAAAGGTGTGTAAATATACAGGCGATCTATATATCATATGCTTATTGAAGTGTTCTTGGTAAATGATTTTAATTTAAATTTACCTCCCCTCTGAAAACTAAAAAAAAATTATAGAAAGCAAGATTATAGTAAGAATCGTAGTCTGAACATGACGTTTTTATTGCTATTTTTTGAGATTCTATCAAATGGTCTTTAGGTTAATAACCAATCTTCATCAAGCCATGATTTTGATTCAAATTTATTTGTTGTATACACATTGCGCCATACGTTTCTTATATAGGGAAAATGCAAATTAATTTTATTGGCAATTAATATTTAATATTCATTTCCCCATTCAAGAGAAAAATACATGTAGGCCTACATGAAATAACACAACATTTGCCAACAATTTTTAGAAAATGAACGACTTACAATTGTATATTTTCTTCTTTAGTGGCAAAGTAATTTGGGCTTAATGTAAATTTAAAAAAAAATGTACTGAGGCTAGGAAATTATGATAATCCTACCCAAGGAGTAATTCCACTTAGGAACATTCAACAAAAATAAATTTCGAAAATATTTATAGATTGAATATACATGTATTATTTACTGCTGAGGTAACTGTTTCATTTGCCTATGCACTACTTGCTTGGGGTGTGGTGAAGGTTAAAAACAATGTATTTAATTAAAATGTCATAATTCTATCATATAAGTTAAAGTTCAAGCATGTAACGTGATCAGATAATTAAAACCTGTGTTAAATTGATGTACTATAAAATATTTTTTTTATTTATTATAAATTATTTATTTATTTAGCAATTATCTATATAATCTACAAGTCATGCTTTTTATGTAATTTCTAAAACTAAAACTTCTAATTTTATTCATTTACAGATTGCTTGGAAATTACTAGCCTTAAAATAGACCCACAGATTGTTGTTTTTTGTTTTACGACGCAAATAATTTGCGAGACTGTCGGCCCAAATGCTGAAGTCTGGTGGACGTTAAATGGCCAAAATGTAAGAAATTCGTCGATCATCAGTTTGTATAGTAAAGAAGAAACAAAGCAGTGGATACTGGAATTAAAATGCCCTCAGACTAATCAATCAGGAGAGGTTACATGCCATGCAATGCTGTCAAATAAGCCTTTAACATATACAAATCGAAGCGTATCTCTTAGAGTGTTCTGTAAGTTAAAAGTTATCAAATTTTTAAACTGAATTTCATCATAGTGTTTGCTAATTGTATTTCATTTAAATGTTCACTTTTTAGCATTGAATTTTAAAGCCCATTTGAAAGTTGTTGATAAAGTCGTCTTAGTCAGGCCAAACAGCGAAGCATTTTTAAAATGTATTTTGACATCTGATCAAGATTTGAGTTTGGTAGCTGTGAGCGATGTCAGCTGGTACAAAAATGGGATTCGGCTAGCAAGACAGCAAACTTTTATGAATCATTCTAAAGAATCCCATTTGTTACTGAAAATTCCACGAGTTTCTGAAAATGAAACTGGCTTTTATACATGTCAAGCCAAATTTGCTAATAGAGATCTACATGCGCACACAGCTGTTTTGACCACAGGTAGGTGCTTAACTTATATTAACGTATCAAAGCTTGATATCATGTCTTATTGTGTTCAGTTCGTTTCATTTTACTACCTCTGGTACATGCAATGTAAAGGCTGGGAACATAAATTATTACCATATTTTCCCCATTTTTTATATATATCCTTATGTATCAGGCATCTGCAGATGCAATATATCTGATATATTTTTAAAGAGAGATTTGTTTTTAGATGGACTTTCTCCGACCCGGTTGAATATACGCATTTTAAATCAAGGAAGTCCTCCATCCGCATTGCTCAATTGGCATCCTCCTCAGTTGCCTAAGCCACCTGGACTGGTTGGAGCTCAAGATATTGAAATCTTACAATATAAAGTCACCCTGAAATTTGGCAATCATACCCAGACAAGAGCTATGAGTGCAGAAAACACAAATGTGCCTCCATGGAACTCACCAATAATGATATGGGCAAATCTAACAGAGAACAACCTTTACACGTTCATGGTACCTGCATCACTTGTTCTATGTAGTTGTTTTTATATAACATGAGGTCTCCCTGTGATATTGTTTGTTTCCTTTGTCTTAGATTTCAGCTTGCCTAACTCAAAAAAAATGTGGTGATTATTCTGAACCTGTCACAGTGGCTATATTTGAAGGTAATATTTCATTGCTCTATAGTTTAGGTAATTGCCCAGTAAATGGAATTTAATAATGCTGTTCAAATGTTTTAAAAACTAAAGGGAGAACGTTATCTATTTTGATTAAAAGTCTGCCTGAAAGTAGACTTATATCACTTCAATTTTTCAGTTATTGTGCATCTCCTTTTCTACAGATTTTGCAAGACCAGAAAACCTTTCAGTTGTGTGTCGTTATGATAATATCAGCTTCGAAAGCTTCATTGGTGTCACTTGGGATCCGCCTCAGGATGCCCATGAGTATTCGCTCACCTATAAGGTGGAAGTATCTGGATTAGCCATATTCAGAGATTCCCAGGGTGACATGCATCTGGACACTGAAAATAATCGGTTCGATTCACCTCGAACGTGGTTTCGTCATCTAGTCAAATCAAACACCAATTATACGGTAAAGGTGTGCGTCATCACCTCGACTGGCTGTGGACAATACAGTGCTAATGCAAGCTGCTCAACTCCACCCAGTGGTATATTTCGTTCAGTTGATATTGTCATGCAGCATTATGTGGCACTTTTTCTACCTCTGAAATCATTTCAGTTCCTAGTGAATTACCGCCTTTCGAATTGCATAATGTGGATTCCTCTGCTGAAACCGTGAAGTTAAAACTCGAATTATACCGCATTCCTGAAAGATATGGGCCAATACGGTCAGTTTGCATGAATTCATTGCCCGTTTTCTCTCGAATTTCAGTGTAAAAATACAACATTTATTTTATGTAATATTTTCTTTGACCAGGTGCTATCGAGTCGTTTTATATAAAATGCGACCTAGTCAGCTTGAAATCCCCATTGCATCATCTGTGGTGATTAGTACTTACGAAGATGTACATAAAGAAGGTGCTTTTGGAGCATATGTAGCAGAAGCATTCAATAGGTATTCAGTTTATGATTTGTATTTTGGCAAATTAGCACACCACAATTTACCAATTCGTTTTCCCACTAGTGAGCACTTCAAATCAGAAGTTATGCTCGGGGATGAACAGCAGAGCAATTGTCTAGAGGAATTTGTGGATCCTCGCCACGATCGAAGGAAAAAAAGAAATGCTTCAGACGGTGAAGAACTAGTGCAATCTCATGAGACTACCACTGCAATGGACCCCATGTTCGCTGTGTACGATGGTAAACTAGAACCGAACACTCGATACAGCGGCTTTATCGAGATCATGGTCATGACTCCTGATGGAAAAGTAGGCGTAACTCTTGTAGCGAATATACTTTGGATGTTGTTATTGTTTGAAATTGTGTGGTATTATTTGTTCATTTATTAACATATTGATGAGGAAAGCCATGGGGGTGTAATATAAAGAACCATGAAAAGGTAGCAAAAATTGAAACGTTGCTCAAGCAAATATTCTGTAAACGGTGCAGGTCAATTTTTCAGACAATATTTGTCAATGTTTGGAAAACGTGCCGTTTTGCATGTTTATGTATGGAGATACCACATGCAATTGATTCTATGAGAAACATTTTTGCTACAAGATAAAAGTATTTTTAGCTTAAAAATCTACCCTCTAATCTACCCCTAAAAATTTACCCTCAATGCAGCCGTTTTTTCGTCTGCATTACTGTTTATTTCACTGTTAGCAAGTATCTTTCTACAACTCTTATCTAGGGCGTGATAAGAACATTTCTTCATATTATTGTCATGGTTACTTTAATGTCTGTGTATGTTAATATTGTTAAAAGCATTGAAATCAAGTTGTCTAAAATTCGTCTTATAAGGAATTGAAAAGACGCTCACCCATGTTTCAACCAACGAGGACACACACGAATACGAATTATGGAACCACCTTGCCGACTGCACTGGGAGTTATCTGTGGACTGTTTTCGGTGATTTTGATTTTAACAATAGCCCTCTGCATTCTGAGGCGTAAAACAGCAACCAGAGGTCAAGGTACTACAATTTATTACAATATTGTTAACGTTTCACCAAATTAGTGCAGTCTAGTGCAGTGGCGGCCTACATGTGCGTTTATTTTCATTTAATTTCAAATTTGAAAGCTGGTGCACCAATTTTGCCGCAGCCATGCACTAAGCCTATTAAAAAGGAGAATTTGGCTGCAGCCTATGTTGAGAGGCATAAGGACAGCGATCTTTTGTTCCAACGGGAATATGAGGTATGAGACTAATAGAGTAACATTTTATCTTACCATTTTCATTTCGTACATAATAAATAATTCATTTCTAATTCAAGCTTCTGCCAGAATTTTACAAAGACAGGACCAGCAAATCTTCTGACAACGTGGACAATTACTTTAAGAATCGATATCCTGATATCAAAGCATGTCAGTGACGATTTCCCTTTTTTGCAATTGCTATTATTACATGTTCCTGATATAATCGTCGCACTTATTATATCATATAGATGACCAAACACGTGTGAAACTAACTCCACTTCCAGGAATTGCAGGGTCTGATTACATTAATGCAAATTATGTCCAGGTACATTTTCTCAATCCATGAATATTATGAAGGAATGTTGCAGTGAACTAAAACTAGCGTGACTTAATTTCTTGCAGGGCTATAAAAATAGGAAAAAATTCATTTGTGCGCAAGGTGAGCTTTTCATTTGTACTTTGTCAAAACAATATTCTCAATTCAAAGAAACGTTTACTTCAAGAAAAATCTTTTGATTTAAACAGTAAGTGCAATCTGGCGAAATTTTGTTGATTCGATAAAGACATTGCATTAAATGTTAAATATTAAGGGATGTGACATTTTTAATTATAAGCTACTTCTTTCCTGGGTTCTGTTCGTAATTCAAGATTTT
>JAQIXS010002518.1:0-22398 GCA_034700785.1 Rossiulus vilnensis
ATTGTCTGCCCCTGAAACCCTACCATCCAAAAAACTTGTTTGTGCTCCATTTACGTGAGCAACCACTTATGATTAAAATTTTTGTTCCATGGCTACGTTCTGTTTCGAAAGAGCAGCATCTAATACTTGCTGCACCTGGTCCAACGTAATACCATCAGATACTTTTGTAACGGATTTTTGGCGCATTTCGATGTCTTTATCAAGTAAATATTGTAACAATGAATCAATTGTCTATCAATACCTATTTGTCATAATCCCTAGACAATTTTATTTTATCAAAGAAATAGGTTTGAAGATCTTCTTCACACATTATATTTTCTGGAGAATAATTTTGCTTCTGGGGTAAGGTTACCTGAACGATTTGGATATGCTAGTTTTAAACTTTTCTTAAGAGCTTCCCAATCCCTGACGTGTTCATTCGCCAAATGCCATGACAAGGCCGAACCCAGCAAATAATTTGGTAAATAAGTTACTTTATCATCACTTGACCAATTTGCCTGCTTTGCAGATCGATCATACGCATCTAGAAATTCTTGCACATCCTTATGTGAATTTCCTAAAAATTTATTGGGAAAGTTTAATTGAGGTAAATACTTTTTAGTGTATGTTTCCTGTGTTGCCATTATTGGTTTAGCATCAATCGCGAATTTTTCCGTATTCATTCCACTTATGCAGGAAGCAATTTGATTTTTACTGTGGGCCCCTAATTAATTTCGAGGTAGCCTCACCATGTTTCCGGCGATATCGGACCTCTATTAGAACGAAGTCCCCCTTCCACATAAATCCGCACCAAATGATCAAAAAAAAATACTAATTAAAAGTTATTTCCGCTAAAAACCCCACACGTAATAATTATGCCCCTGCTAATAACCAATTTTACAAGCTTTGAAAAATCCACTCCAAGAAAAAAAGACCATATGCCACAATCAAAGCAACCACACCTGTATTTTCGCGCTCTACGCTGGACTACATTCAGAATACTAGCACTCTCCCGTATCATGAGTAAAAGCATTCAAAATACGCAAATTCATCCACTAAACAGTGATTGATCAATCTCCTGTCCACAATGCCAATTTGAGTATGAAAATCGAGTTTCGGCACCACTTGTAACTGTTAGACTCCAGTTAACTCAACTCGACAAATTAGACTGTATTACGCTTGATCAGTTTTATTTGTTCGATTCCAATTCAACGATTCACTTCCAAACTCATTGGCAAATGATCTATGCATAAACACTATGTCCAAAACCAGACACTTTACAACACTTTAAATGATCAATGATATAGTGCAATAAAACAAATTCGATTTAGCTCGATAATGTATACGAGATTACCAAGCAGTGCGCGTTTGCACAGCGTCTCACAACTTGAGTAAATTTATGCACATGAATTAAAATGTGACATTTGAAATGTTTTAAAACGCTTCGATAAGAATATATTCGAGATAAAAAATAGTCAATTCTGCTTTGCTAATTTGCGGACTCAGGTGATTTGAGAAATATAGGACCAAAATCGTCCAAAATAATTTGATGACAATCAACAGCTATAATGCTGACTTTCTCGATTACCGTATCATATATATATTAAATACGTCAGACCTTATTTTCAGCTGCCAAAAATCAATCCAGTTTTCCATGTTAGTTTCGGTGACACACCCATGCTGGAGATAACATGCAGCACAATCTGATCAATCGGTAAACGCTTCATGAAACATCATCACTCTACAATACGGTCATCAATAGCAAGAAGGTAACATGTCGGAAGCTTGGCCAAAGCTCCGGATAAATTCACCCTGGCCCTCAGCAATTAGCAGAATAACCACGATCACTAAAAATCTCACTCTTAAATACAACTAGCACAACAATCAGCGCCACCAACACAAATTACATCATGTTGGCAATCAACATTCTCGGCCGTGGATTGGAATGCGTGGCATTCCATTCACGTCAGGCCAACAATGCTCAATGCCATTTACTTCAAGAAAATACGTCACTCGATGCATATTAATTTTGTGGCCCTTGACCCCATCAAACATACGAGGAATGTTATGAAGCAGGAGCGGGTCACAGCTCGATTCGTCGTCTGATCCCTCATCGTCATCGGTAGGAACACAGGCGTCGTCCTCTTCGGATTCGTCGTCGTCACCGCCTTCTTCGCCTTCCGATTCGGGGTCGAGGAAAGTCCAGCCGCCGTTGTCGAAGAACCCGTCGGGATCCTCCTTAATTGTTTTCATGATTTTCGTCCAGTTCAAACTCTGTATGCCTTCAGTGTAACGGATGTCACAAGAGCTATTTGACAGACAGAGAAGCCAGAATTTAAAACACGCATCCACCTGTGTCTACTGAATTTGATATTGAAAATTACTCGTTTTCCCATAACTTGTCCATGCCATTAGATCTTTTCAAAGTTATTAAAATTACTACAGGTATGTGATCAAAAGTAACATTAATACGTTGAATTTTCCTGATTTTTTTAAAATAAATCACTATTCCCAGACTTTTCCTTGTCTTTTAAATTCCCCTGACAACTCCAGGTCTCAACCTTGGACAAGGACTACAATGGAAAAAGCACTCACTTGAGCCACTCCTTGACATTTTTTGCGAAGGATTCACGAGCAGTGTCCTCAAAATGTTCGAGCAATGTGCGATTCTGAAGTTATTACCATATTTCCAAAACGCTAAATAAAGACAGGGGCGAAGGCATTTCGAGGGCAAACCCCAATTCTTACGATTTAAAACTGGCTAAATAAACGAGCTTCCCTTCAAAAACGCAATTTTTAGACTCCCTTGTTTTGTTTTTTTTTAGTTGTTTTTCAGTTGTTAGAACCACAAAGTTTGTTTTTTAAAAGAAATCCTGAATTGTGTTTGAACTTTTACGTTGGTTTGAGAAACATGACTAAATAATGATATTTAATAAGAGTTAACATTATGTACATGTTCTATTTCAAAATGAAATTACTGGTGTTTTTTTTTTTGGGGGGGGGGAGGTATTGATTTGAACGCTACGAAACTGCGCATCATCATGTGCAGTACGTGCGGCGATGATAAAGATGTCAACATGACGCAGTTACAGTTATCCGAGGCAAGCTGGAGCGATCGAGATCCAGTCGTTGCAGACGACTAAACGCTTCGTCTGTTTGCGGTAATTGTTAGCAGAGTTGAAAACATGCGAATGAACGCCACCTTGGGCTACATAGGTCGTAATGAAATTGTATAACCCACTCCGTAGATTGTTTGGCAATGTTTTGATGGCAAAAAGTCTAGACGGTTGGAATATTCTATCGCAATGCAGATTGCAATGCCCATTTGCACATTGTACTTCAGTGTTGGTTAGATCGTAGTTCACGTGCGAATCGTCACAATGAAAAAATGACGTACTAATGTTGCTTTATTCAACTGTTTCTATACTGATAGCGCTGTGTATCTATGTGGGATTACTGTTATCAGTACGCTTAGTGACATCAGTATTGTAGTGGTTTTTGGTGATTACTAATATCAGTATGGTTAGTGATATCACTACGTTTTTTTTACTAATATGTTCTGATTGTACTGATCTTTCCATCAAAAACTATAAGGCTTAAAGTAAATGAATTTATCATGACGAATTCACATATTTTTCATTAAAAATAAATGGGGTCCATGGGGTCTGACGATGTAAAAACACCTTTAGTGTTCTGTGGTTGAATATAGAAAATGACACGAACATACAAGTTCAAAACAACGTCAAAATCTACTGAAAATGACGTAAACTTTAGGTCATAAGTCCTTCGACCTTATTCGATTACATTGACCCTGGCAGTGTAAAACGAGCTCATTAGCAGAATACACTTAACGGTCTCCATAATTTGAATGACGTAATAGTTATCATCACATTGATTCCGGATTGACGGGAAGGAGGAGAAAACTGGAAGATCAGGCGTATGAGAAATTATTTTTAATGAGGTAAAAAAAACTACGACGACGAAACATGGAGAGAAAAAAAAGAACGTTTCCTCGAAATCCGAGTGGAGTGGCAAAGATGCGCAGAAATTGAAAAGAAACTGAGAAGATCAAAATGCTTCGTAATGATAAGTAGACTTTTCCTCCAAACAGGTGTACTAAAAGACTTGCACTGCCCCTTGAAGGCCGGCAAACCATGACTGCATGAAAGCTTTGCGGTTAACGGTATGTTGCGCAAAACATGTTTACAACTGATTCGCCGTGTTGCACCAAAATGACGCCCGGTCAAATGCTGTAAAAACAAGAAAAGTAAAGTAAAAGCCTGTTATAATCCTAATGGAATTCCTCCCAATAGGTGGCGACCCGCACACCTGTATTTCCCCTTAAATGATGGCAAACCATGACTACATGGAAGCAATGCTGTGAATGGCTGTTGTGTAAGAGCTTGCTATTAATTGAATCGCTGTGTTGCACCAAAATAGCGCTCAGTTAGCATGAGATTACGCTGGCTATGCGTTAAAGTAAAAGCCTGTTATAATTCGAATGATATTCCTCAAAATAGGTGGCGACATATAAAGGTTGCTTTGCCCCTTGTAGGCGGGCAAACAATGACAACGCAAAGGCTATGCGGTAAACGTCTATTTTAAAAAAGCGTCTTGATTGAAACGCTGTGTTGTAGCAAAATAATGCTTGATTAACGGTTGATCATGCTAATGATGCTTCGCAGCTACCTGTTTCGATCAACTATTACATCATACGTGACGAGAATGCATTCCCTCTGAATGTTGAGGATTTACTTTATAGTACTTGATATATATATATTTTAAAACTACACCCCTTGCAAATGGCATATCTTTGCTGACCGCAAATATTAAATGGAAACAGAATATAAAATGCAAATGGGAAATACTATCAAAATATTAAAAACCCAAAAATCAAATAATGTGATCTTTCCGTCGTTGGGTGTCATTAGATGATAATAGATGATAGAAGTTTGGCACAATTTCATCGAGACTTTAATATATTAAATAATGAATAAATGAATGATATTTTTGATGAAATTAAGTTAAACCTCGTTAGCATATTTGTAATTATTTTTGCGAATGAAAGTTAAATAGTAAGAAAACAAAATGCTAACAAATGCATATACATGTATGAACAAAATGCGATTATAACAATATAAAACATAAAAATACACATGAAAAATAAACAAACTGCTAACAAAGATTCAGACATCAAACGTTAGCTAAATGTAGGCAAGTTGATGTAATTGGCTTTTGAAAGTATGTTCTTCTTCATCCAATTTCAACGATCCGTTTAAATCTCTCTATGAACCCCAAGCTGAGGACCCCCTAATCTAGAATCTTTATCCAAAATATACCTATTGCTTTCATACTTGCCATTTGATGAATTTTCCCAAATGAATACCTGACAACTTTCGTTCCGGTCTCTCATATCTCTGCCACTCATCGTATTTTTATTTTTCATCAAGAAATTGGTTTTTCATTTCCAGATTCTCCTTATCTCTCCTTTTTATCTAATGTTTTTATACGAAAAAGGCCAAAAAAGCTTAAATTACATTTTTCTGAAGCAAAACTAAAGAATGAGGACTTGATCGAGTTGCATCGAGCATGGACTGGCTTAATCCGCGATTAAATTTAATTGGGATTTTATATTTGGTGCCAAGATCGATTTTTCCCTTAATTTGACTTTTTGTTAAGAGTCTAACAGACTACGTATTGTGACTTAATTCAATTATTATTCCAGTTGTGATTTTATGAGTTTCTTTTTTTCCCTTATCTGCATGCCTCTTTTGAAGTCGTCCTCCTGCAATCATTTTCTCGTAATTGGAAATGAGTTTTTCTCTCGCTTCCGCTTCGCGCCGGAAGGAACAAGTTGGAAGAGGAAGCTGGGTGTTAATGACGTCATCAACTTATTTTGAAATTGCCTCTTCGCAAATCAGTCACATTCTCTCAGGATTTTTTAATTTTTTTGGTAAGAAATATATTTTTTCTTGACGTTCAATTTTATTTCATTGTTACGAAACTTGGGAAAGGTTAGGAATTTTAGGTGAGACAAATCGTCTCATGATCTGAATTAAAAATGAAAACTTCAGAAATAATTGTCATTGCTTTAGTGCGAATTTTTACCAATTTTCTTCAAATATGAACAAAATTCGAAGCAGTAAGAAATAGGCGTGAATTTATTTATTGATGTGCATTTCTAAACGTTCCTTTTTCAAAACTAACAAACATAAGGAAATTACGAATAACTAATAATAATATCAAATCGTGTATATAAATATCGTATTGAATCTCTTGAATGATGTTTAAAATTATTAAAATAGGGACATAATTAAGATGAAAATGGACGCAAATTATTTTGATTTATGGGTATTTCTAAACTTTCCATTTTTTAATAACAACAAAATGGAAATTACAAATCAAAATAATTGATAAAAATATGATATTGAATCTGTTGAGTAATATGTAAAAGTAATTCTGCATTTTTGTTTATTAAATATGGTCGTAATTCCAATGAAACACCTTGATTTTTTTTGTCAACGTTTTTATTGAAAATTTGCATCGTGCCTATAGCATTTGTGAAATTTACAGAAAAATGTTCATTTAGTAGAAAATGTAATTTATAATGATGGAAAGGCTTGAATTAGATATTTGCAAATGCCCATATAATTTTCCCACAAATCAGATCAGATTTCTAATTAATTTTAAACGAAATATAACCATATGCTTAAAGCGCTGAAATTTTTATTTTTGTGAACTCAAAGATTGTCGCAAATTTAATAAACATGTAATTTACAATAGTGGAAATTCTATTTTTATTCCACCACATTGTGTTGCTCATAAATTTCCATCTGACCATAAATTTTTCCATTATGCCTGTTCGCATTTCCTGAACGCTGAATTTATGAATGTCTCTTTCTCTAGTTTCCTTCTTTCCTCTGGAATTTATACACGGTTTTGTTTAAAGTATTCAGATTCTTCTACTATTGTGTGTTCATTATTCATTTTCCCTCCAAGCATAAACGCATCATTTGCTAGCAATTCAACATTTTTTTAGTTTTATCGTCCTTCGCTTGCTATTGCTTTCTGCAGTCTGTTTTTCATTTTTTGGCGAATGAAATATTTTTTGAAAGTAGTAGTCTGATCTCGTAACAAGAGGATTTGTTTGAACGAAAGACATTTGAAAAAAGAGCCTTATTTCGTTAGTTTCGAGCCCGAAAAACTGCTACGAAATAAATGCGTTTTTATTCGTGTGTTTTCGTCGGTTTCGCCGCGAGGGTCGATCGCAAATGACGTCACTTGGTGGTTTCCTGTTTTACAGGATGTTAAATTGTGCCAAAACCAATTTTTGAAATGGCCGTTAAAACCTTTAAGTCTTTCAAAAGTAGTAAATATCAAAATGTTATTTTCATCAAACAACCGTTTAACACACATGTTCTTAATCATTTTTTTTTTAAATTTTTATCAGAAGCTATAAATTTTTAGCTAAGGTTTATCAAAATTTATCGATTTTTCCAAAACCGACATATTTATTTTCCGATGAGAACGTGTATTTGCAAAATAAAACTATTGTTCAAAATATTCAAAAATTTTATTTTGCAACACAAAAAATGAAAAATGTTAGTTTTTTAAAAAAATTGATTCTTTTTGATAAACAATTGATAAAAAGGTGATGCGCATTTTAAATAAAATTTTAATAAAAGAAATAAACTGTTAATAAAAAATTGTGATAAATTTGATAAATCGGTTTGAAAACATGCATCGCGAACATGACAACACGAAATTTTGGTATGCATAACATTCAAATTTTATTTATTATACGAAATGGGCGAATTTTAATGTGATAAGACCAATTTACAACAACAAAGGTTTGCTCATATATCCATAAACTAGTTTAAAACATTATAATAAATTATATTCTAAATGCTATTATCAAAAAATTCAACGTTTTACCCTTATTTTTATTTGTTATTTTCATTTAACATATAAAATAGGCAAATATTACTGCTTTGTATGTTAGAATGGCTGCTAGATTCGAGCAGTTTTGCTCACTGGCCAGATTTATTTTCCACTTAAAATGACCGGTTGACCAGCTTGACCTCCCTTTTCAGGCCCGCAATCATCGTCGCTGACCACCGGATGACCATCGATTCACGCCATGAAATCGCCTCCTGGGGCCACTGGACGTTAATTGTTTTTTTCCTAATGACGAATGGAGCGTTGTTTCCCCGTGTTCGATCGCTCGAGCTGACCATCTGACCACTGTCCACTGCATCCATCATCGTCCCCTCTACCCCTGCAAGTCGCCACCTTTTCACCAGTCCTCGACGACGAACGTGGCGTTTCGAAGGGCAGCGCAATTTTGTAAAAATTGGCCTGCACTTTCCAACGGTCAGTACTGGTCAATTTTTTGTACTTTTCCCCTCTTTTTTTTTCTTTCTTCTTGAAATGACATTGACAGGCAGCATCTGGAGGGTGGAAATTCCCTGGTCGTCCGTCGTCATTGGAAACTAACTTGTCCAGTCCAATTGTCGTTTAGACTACTTTCTCCATATTGCTTTTGATCCTCACTTCCTTTCGCATTTCAGCGGGGGAGATTTATTGGGGTTAGGGTTGGTCTTTCTCTGCCATTTCACCGTTTATTCGACATTTTTCGTCCTTCCTAGGCGAGTGGTCGTGCGCAAGATCGAAGATTCACTGATCGTAACTCATTAACTCTCCTTAATTGAGGATTTTAGGCATTTTAGACAGTGGTGCCATCCTGCGACAGAGAAAGGCAACTGCTAGGGTGGTTCACAAAGAGTCGATAACTTTGATGAAAACTTTTTAATTTATTATCGGTTTAAGGTTTATGGCGATTGTCACTTAAAATCGACCCCCTCCCCCCCCCCCCACACAATCACCCTTCGATGGCCGGTGTAAAAGGTCTGCATTGTCCGCTATGTTCACAATGGTACTTTATCCTCGAGCCTCACCCCAGATCCCCAGTGCATCCTACAGGTGGTTTTGCCACTCCCCTTGCCATCACCTGGAGAGCAAGATTGTTCCACAAAAGGCCCCAAAGGGCAAAAGGGCAAGTTAACCGTGGTTAACATTGACCTCGCTGATAAGCAGAATTGACCTAAGGTTAGTAATGCAATGCACTTTTCTCAGAATCCCTGGCTGCAACAGGTTAACTCAATGTTTACTATACCTTGGATTAAAAAATATCTATGGTAAAATGGTGCAACAAAAATCAATTAGCCCTGAGGTTAACTTGTGGTATTTGGGATTGGTACGTTCGGCCCTTAATGCGCACAGAAACTTTATATACCTTCCCCATCAATTGGTTACATGGCGCAGTCGAAAAACAAAGGGCTACCCTACACTTCTGTCAACATCTTTGGGACCAAGACAAGCTTTTCATCGACTTTTGACAGCCTTTTGCAGTTCTATTGTGCAGCCAATGCCCCATACAGTGACTTCTGGTTACACTGGTTTACATATGTTGAATTTCGGAGAAATCAATTCTCGCCATCTTGTGGCCGTAGATAAATAATAAATTTACCAGGAGATACACGGCCAGTGGAACCATTTATTTGCTACGTTTCGGAGTCTTAATTACCCCATCATCAGGCGACATAATAATAGCTCGTTTCGATTTTGGGCAATGCGTTTGACAGTATTGGAAGCTGGAAAGGAAAAAACGAGGCAAAGAGTCCAAGATGGCCACCGGAGCGAACGAACGCTACCTAGGGCCTAGACGCGATAGTCGCCGGAAGTGAAAGTCATTTCCGTCTCGTGAACGACCGACGCGTTGGTGTCCGACTGCTTCACTCCGCCCACCGATGGCGCTTCCGGTCTGCTGGCGGAGTTGGCCCGATAGGCGATGAGGGCGCTGCTGTCGCCGTCCTGGATGTAATCGTACGTGATTCCGCCGATGATTCCGCCCAGAATGGGTCCCACCCAGTAGACCTAGTGTGAAGCACGGAGGGAGGGTTAGGGTTAGGGTTTGGGTCCCGATTCTCACCGAAACGAACAAAACGTTTGAATCTTGACTGAGGCTGTTTGAAGCTAACGTAACGTTTGTACAAGACGTTTCGTACGCTTCGTTGTGAACGGGGTCTTATAATCTCGTTAAAAAAAGAGTATACAGTGAATTCAAATGGACCAATAGAAAGAGAGTGCCGGTTATGCGATTAATCTTTCCTATCCCATGGCTGTCGTGATCTATAAACTGACTATTTCTGATTGGTTGAAGAATTGTGTACTCTTTATTTAATAAGGTCAGTCAAATGGTCAAATCAGAGCCATTACCCAGTGATGGATCCAAGAGTTGGTGACGACCGCCAGACCCAAGGAGCGGGCCGGGTTCATTCCGGCACCCGTGTATCGGTACTGCGACAAAAAGACAAATCATGTAATGAGACGTTTCCTGAAACTGCGACGCGATATTTAAAGTACATCAGTAAGTTTTTTTCTTATAAAGGTTCATTCACACAAAGGGTGAACGCCAAAGATGCATCGGTTGAAGTTTAAACCACGACGTTTGTCGTGATCAGTGCCGGATTATCCAATAGGCCAAGTAGGCACCGGCCAATGGGCCCCACGCCTTTTTTGGGGCCCCGTGACACAAGAGATCAAAATAATATTGAATTTGATTTCGAGTTTATACAGTTTTATAAAAGTTGAATGTTTGTTCAATAATATCACAATATATTGTTTATCAATTTTTGTTTTGTTTAATACAATTGGTTTATCAAGATTTTGTTGTTCAAAACGTATTAGGATGTAATTTGCAAAGTGTAAGGGGGGGAGGGCCCGAGATTTAATCCGGGTTAATCCGGCACTTGTCACGATCTATACGTATGCGATTCTGCCTACCGCATTTTGAGCACATGGAACATTCATGGACATTAGCTTACCCCGAAAAGATGTCCGACCGTGTATGCAACACCCACCGGAAGCCCCTGGAAGCAGGCGTGGTTTGGGCGTGGCCTGCCGTGCCGAGTGCCCCCTTGGGTGGCCACGAGGGTGACGATCAGCAGCAGCGTGATGAGGAACTCCACCCCGAAGGCCTGGCTGGGATGGACTGCGGGGTTCAAGACGGTGGCCGAGAGTCCTTCTAGACGCACTTCTGCGGGTGTGAGGGCGCTCAAGATGGCAGCACCAACCATGGCGCCCAGGCACTGAGCAAGCACGTAGCTGACCGCGCGCAGGGGGGTCACCGCACGAGTGACCAACAAGGCCACGCTGACCGCAGGGTTCATGTGTCCTCCGCTGACCGGCGCCGCGCATTGCACCAGCGCCGCCACCGTCAGGCCCAGCGCCAGAGAAGCCTTCAGCTCGCAGGGGGCGCCACCGTCGCTCCAGCGGATGCCACCACCGCAGCCCACCACCAGGAGCAGCAGGGAAACCAGGAACTAGGTCCAGACTGCGCGCCAGAAGCGACCGGACCTCACTTCCGCCCTGAAAGGAACGGCTTCTGGCAGAGATGCCATGTATTCCCGCACCGCCGCAACGGCTTCCGCGTGGGCGCCCCCTGGTGGAGGAGGAGGGGGCCTCCCCGGAGCCCCCGATTGGTCGTCGTGGGCCATGGGCGGCAGGGGGGCATAGGTCCAAGCGGTCAGCCTGCCATTTTGGATCGGTCGGGCATCTTGATGATCATGACCTGCAAAGAGGATGCCGTATGAGAGGCGGACACTAGAAGGCCCTTCTTGTCAGATAATCTAAGGGTGCCAAACCATAACGAATTAAGTGCCAAAAGCAACTTTTGAAACGAGAGAAGAAAAACTGAATGGTTTTGGTAATCAGTAGATAACTACTCAAATTAGGTTTAGTTCAAACAAACAAGTTCACAAAGATTTACACCTTTGACGTTTAATGACGAAAACAGAATCGATTCTTTTTCAAACAGTCGTATGTGCCACCCTCTTCTCTCAGCTGCAAATTGATGTCATTCATTACTTCGTTTTGACGTCTGGGTTTTAATACTCACTTCTGTAAAATGGGTTTGAGGAGCACTGATGTGGTTTTAAGGGACCGTAATTGAATAACCTATATTCGTGTCCAATTTACCAAGGTTTTCGTTCAAGCCCAAGCACACAGGCTTTGAAAATGAGGGCCAAGACGGCCATCAGGAGGTTTGGTCGAAATTCCATACAGCTGAAAACACACCGAGACATGGCTTTCTTTTATGAAGTTTTTTGAACGGACTATCACCAAAAAACAATTGAATGACTGGTAATTTTGTTTCCATGACTCCAATCACCCTAGCGCAGGGGATTCGTTGAAAAAGGTAGATCAGAGTGAAATAGGATGTGCATGCATACGGTTTGAATGTGCAACCAAAACTGGAATTGAATCTTTTGAGATATGGATCCAAGAAGGACTCCGGAAAAAGCGATTCCAAGATAGTGGAGTGAGATTTTGACCAAAAAAAATTAAAAAAAAAGAAACACGAAAATACTGATTTTCATATTTCATGAAAATACGAATTGATGAGCTCGGAGTTTTCGTTTTTTTTTTATTTATGAAAACGCCAAATGAAGCACCTGGGGAACAATCACGCTAGTTGCTAGGCCATTGTTTCGGGTTCCCCTCTCCCTTTAACTCTCTTTTGTGGCCAAAACGACGTCACATCCGTTGTTTTACTTATTTGTTGTTGTTACGAATAGAACAGGGATCGCCCACACATGAACGAATTTTTTGTTGTTGCCTTTATTCAATTCTTTTTGGTCATTTTTCATTTGCTTTATTTTTCTTTAATTTAAGAAATGGTTTTTTAAACGCTTACCATCAGTAGGTAATTTCTAAGTAGTTTTTAAATTAATTTTAGAGACCCACTAACAACAACGTCTCCAAATGACACCAGTTTTAAATTTATTTATTTTTTTTTGTAAAAAAAAAATTATCAAAATATCCAGTTATTTAAAACGGACTTTTTAAACGTTAAAATTCGATATTACGTTATGTGGAAATCCGACATTATTTTAAATTGAACTATGACGCTGTTTAGCGGTGACATAGACAGCACATGTTAGGGACATTATGACGTCATGTTTTGAGTGTTTTTTTTATATTATAAAAATAAATGCAGTATCGTCCCTTGGACCAGTTGTGATAACTTGGTGTTTAAAGGAATACGCCATTGTTTCCTATATGAACGCCCAGCCTCCAACGAGTGCCTCTTGAGGTGTCCAGGTCCTTGACGTGAAGTGCACTACCTACAATGGCCCATCGATCGCCTGATATTCTAAGCATTTTGGCTGCCAAAAAGTTAATTTACCTCTGTTCCGGTTGACGCCCAAAAATCGATATTAAGGTGAGGCTGCCAGGGCCCTGGGGTCAGTTGAGTCGAGGCTTAATTGAAGGGGCGGGGTCTGTGTTGGGTTCACCCTACCTTCTCCACACCCACAGTCACCTGAAGATGCCCTCAGTGGGGATCACGCATGGTGACAACTTCATCCCTTATCACGAACTCCTAAGTTATTGCCCCTTCTTACTCCCAAAACCCCAATATCGATTATGGCAATCTAGTAATCAATGTCGAACGACGTTCTTAATTGATCGTAAGTGGGTTGCACCAAACACGAGGTGTTTAGAAGCGGTCTTAATCCATGTGCGTGTACCAGCATTCAGCAGCAATCGTACAAAAAAATTCACTAATTGTTATGAAATTGTGATGAACGCTCATCGTAAATGGAATTTTTTTTTTTTTTTTTGGTTTTGATTTATTTTTAATCCAAAATTTCGACGTTTAGTCTGTTCAAAACTTAAATTTATTTTGTTCCCCGTGTAGAATTCGTTGTCTACTCGGATCCGAACTATTCATTTTTAGTTTGAAAATTGTCATTTATTTAAAAAAAAACGAAAATTAAAAAAAAAACAGTTATGCTAAAAAATGAGGTATTTTTATAATTTGGAAATTTCCCATTTATTTATAGGAAAAGTAAAAAAAAATTAAAAAAAAAGTTATGCAGCCTTCTTTTTGAAGGATGCATATTGGATTTTGTCAAATTAATTTAATTTTATTTATAAATCACAACATTTTCACATTATAAAAAAAACAGCTCATAACCTAGTAAAAATTCAATTCTACGTGTGCATGAAAAAATAAATTTAGCAAGTGCATTTATAATAAGTATTTGAAGCAAAAAATTGCATTTTTTTTGTTGGGCTTAGCCTGAATCGTTCATTAAATTGAACGAATTAAGTAAAATTAAAAACTATGCAGTTTTCATGTACTTTATATTCAAGTCATCAATTCTTACTACTAGTTCATCGTCACTTTATATCGCTATTTTCGCTTGACCACAAATCAAAACCCTTTAAAAAGCAAACGTTTTTAATAACAACAAACACAAATAGCACTTCCTACCAAACTTTATTTACTTTTATTAATTGGGTAAGAAATTAAATCACTTGTACGTATGAGTAGAATACTTTTTAATTATGGTCTTGTAATTAATAATGTGTATATTTATAATTATAAGTTTACAAGTAAATTCACTAGAAATTTTTAGTCCATACTCTTTTGGGGAGCAGAGCCATAATGCTTACTGTTTTTTTATATTATGCTACATTTTTCTGTCCCGTTGCCAGGAAAACGATATCTCAATGCTGACCACTGGCTGTCGTTTTATTTTATTTTTTAACTTAATGGGAAACAATATCATTTTAGTGTGACTTCAACCGTTTGGTCGAGCGGTCAATTGGTCATACATGGACGACAACAAAATACAACAACCAGAAGCCCATTAAGAACAAGAGTGAGAGGAAGGAAATGGACATCGTAACAAATAGAAATTAAGCAGAAAAACCACGAAAAGAGAGATCGGTGGGGATTTTATACATTTTGCTTTTCTCTCCCCGGACATGTTTATTAAAGTCTGTAGGAAATGGAGGCCAATAAAGCAACCGGAAACGAGGTTTTTGATGGAAAAAGAAATAAAATGCAGAAGGACACCTTAGGGACCGACCATAAAGGACCTCCATTAGAACAAATTGACTTTTTGACCTAGTGCATTTTCCTTGAGCGCATTTCATTAAGGTCGAACCAAAAGGATGCCCATCATGGAAACAAAAAATTACTCTCACATTTTTGCGTCAAAAACTTGTTATTACTGCTAAATTTATTTTTCCTACATGTATAATTGGTTTTCACCTAGGGTTTGCGGTTATTTTTATTACTTAAAATACCTCGGATATTGATAGAAAAACGAAATACATTTGGGAAAAAAATCCATGTTTGTCTTAGTTCATGGACTTCATGACATGATTTCATCCCTGATATAAACTGGAAGTGTTGAGGCATCTCTTGTGGAAAGATCAGTACGTATCGGTACAGTAGATATCAGCATAAATATACTGATACGTGGTGATATTTGTAAAAAAAATGATATCACTAAGCATACTGATATCAGTAGTCCAAAAAAGTACTATATGTCACTATACATGCAGTCTATGTAATGATATCATTATAAAATTATCATAGAAATGTCACTAAACATACTGATGTCAGTTGTGTAAAACTCACTATATATATAGTGATATCAGTAGAATCATATACTGATCTGTTCACCAGGGATCCTTACGAGACAGCCTTTATTAATAATTTTTAAATTCCTTCTTGTATAAAAATGTATTATTTAGTCTGTCTTCAAATTTTTTTTGCTAATGTCGTTTAATGCTTCTTGTGCATTTCCATTGACAACATTTGGAAAGATTTCAAAAAATGATATCTTGATCATCTTCTTACTTTTTGAATATTAGTTAAAGAGCTCTGAAAACTGCCAATGAGCGCCGACGTGCTCCGCATCTTTTTGTCGGATGAAGCACGAGCCGAGCACGCTTCCGGAATCCAGGTGGCGCTGCGATTTAAGATGGCGGCGCCTTCGAATTACGCATTGGCAAGATTTTCAGCACCAAAGGGCCTGAAATACTCAAATATTCGGCTTGATTTACGGCGATCGACCCTCGTTCGTTAGCGGGATTAACTGCGGGATGTTCCCTCCTCGATTTTCGGGTAAGAATTAGCCGCTTGGCTCGTTAAATATTATGATTTTTCAGGGGTCTTTGGGGGAGGGAATGGGGTATGGCAGTTAACGCTTTGGAACGTTAGGCCTAAATGCTAATTATCGTAATGCTCTAAAACAAGAAAAAAAAATAACAGCGTTAAAAACATTCAAGTGGCTATAAGGCGCCCGTTTGCCTGCCTCCGTGTCTCACTCGATACTTCATTAATTTTTATGTTTCATAATTTATAAAAGGTCACGCTTAAAAAATGATTTTGGCCAAGCCTCCTGCAGCGCCATCTGTGATCATTAAAGTAAAAATACCCAACTTTAAAAAGGCCGAAAAAAAAAATTGCAAACTTTGAAAAGGCTGATAGTAAAAATTGCGAAGTATAAAACACCGAAAATAAAAAAGTCGAAATACACCAGGATCCAGTTTTTTTGTAAAAACTTGCCTTTGATTTACAGTTTTTGTAAAGAAATTTTATATTTTAAAAATGTTGGCTCCAGAAAATTCTCATCTATATAAAAACGCTCAGTTTTTGAAACGTTTATTATTTCATGATTGTTTTATTACTACTACGTCATGATTTTGAAATTCGACGTATTTTAATTGTGCTAATTTTCAATTAGGCGTTTTTAATTCAGTTAATTTGTAATTCGGCTTTTTCAATTCAGCTTATTTGTAATTCGGCATTTTAAGGCGTTTTAATAATTGAGCTAATTTAGAATTCGGCGTTTTCAACGGGGATATTGTATGAAAAGGGCTCACTTTTTAGATGCTAGTTCTTGAGATACTGTCAATTATATTAATTATATTGTAATTAGGCTAAAATAAACCATGTTAAGACTGGATAATTGCGTAGCTGCACTTTATTTGGTATTGAAAGAAAATTGTAAACATGTTTTCAGTGACGACTGCATAAAAAAAATTCATGCAAAAAATTCATAAAAAATCAACTAATTACCACAAAGCAATAATTAATAAAAAGTTTCACCAAAGTTTGACGAATTTTATCATGACAAACTCAATACCGAAGATGTGGGCCACTTTTATATACTGCATTTACTTGAAAAGTTTTAAAATAATTTAAAAAAATTGCTTCGTAATTAAAAACATGATACGAGCTAATAAAACACAATAAATAAATGCCGCACAATTTTGATATCCATTACTTAAATTCACATCGTAAATTGCCCAACTCAAACAGATGCCTAGCACGTAACAACAATCACACATTTTGGCTTCTAATACTAATTATAATTGCTGAATTTATTCTCTCCGATGTAGAATTGGTCGTCCAATAAGGCGTGGATTGTTTCATAATTTCAAAATGTCATTTTATTTTATAAAAAAAAGTTTTGACTTGAAAAAAAAGCATGGTTATGCGACCTCCGAAAGTGTTTTTTTTTTCCATTTCAATGAAACCTCCGAAGATGGGCATCAAAGGTGTCATAACGGTTTTTTTTTATAGTGAATTAAATTTTTTTTAAAATAAATTAACGGAATATTTTAAAATTATAAATAAAACGAATAAAAAACAAACTAAACAAATTTGGTAAATATAATTAGTTGAAGCAAAACTGCGTAATTTTTTTCCATGTTGGGCATCCTCTTGGATAACAATAGATGTTAATAATAACAACAATACATTGGCCATCGATGGCTCTTTGGCACTCTTTGAATTTCGTCTTTAGTTGTGAGGTTTATTAGTTTGGCTTTAAGGGCAGTAATCAAAAAGCCTGCTTCGCTTTTATTAGATTTTTAGGTGGTTGATATTCACCTCCCTCCCCTCAACGCCATTGATGTTCATTTCATTGTTGTTCACTGGCTTTAAGGTGGTGCATGGATTAATGGCTTTTTGATGCTTTTTCAGTGCCTTTCATTGACTGCAAATGTCGTTCGTTTAATTATGCATATCCAGCTTTTTGGCACGGCTTTATCGCCCGGATTAATCCGACCGGAAGCGGAGAAACAAGGCAGGGAAAAGAACAGGAAGCCGGGGACACCCTGTACTGACACAAAAGGCAAATCCTCAATTTGAATTGGTAAGTGGAATTAGGAGCTCCTTCAATCAATTGCTTTTTATACCCTTGCCTCCTTCCGGCTAAGGCCTAATCTTTCATGGTTTTATTTTCGGTGCCAAATCCGGCACCCAAATCCTCATTTTTTTTTTCCATCATCATCCTACAATAATTGAGCTCCAATTGAGTTGAGAATTTCACGACGATCATCCCAAGGATGCTGGTGGAAATAACTTTTGAAATTTTATCTGAATTACTCGTTGAAATTGTTCGTGAAATTGGCGAAGGGGTTCTTTGAAGGTTTGACCTCGGTTCCTGGGTGCCGAAATTTGGCACCCCCCCCAAAGCCACTTGTGGGATCTTGGTTGGGAATTATTGAACATTTCGTAAAGTTTTTCGGAAATGATTTCGAGAGAAATGTCACTAAGAGTGTCTCTGAAAATATCTGGGGGAAATGTCACGTTGTTGTATTTGTTTTTTTTTCGCCATTATATTACTCTGCGTTGTCTGCCTTAAAAGTTTTTCTGAGAATTACTGGGAAAATTCGACTTCATCGTAGAATTGTTCGGAAAATTTTTGAGAAAATGTTGCGTCGTTAGAAATGTTTGTGTTAATTTCTGGTAAAACTCGACGTCATTGCCGTGTTTTTTTTGAGAATTTCTAACAAAATTTGATGTCGTTGCTAACGTTTTCTAAGAATTTTAAGCACATTTTCCGACTTTACAAATGTATCTGAGAAGTTATAGAAAGGCTTGACTTTTATTACAAATGTTTCGGAGAATTGTCAGGAAAAGTTTGCGTCGTTGTAGACGTTTCCGAATTTTGAGTAAAGCGTCAGGTCATTCACGACGATTTTCAAGAAAATTCGAAGACTTTAAAACATTTTCTGAGAATATGTAAGTATTTCAGAGAATTTATAGGAAACTTTGCGAGTGTTTCTGATGATGCGTAGAAAATACGACGTGGTTACAATTTTTTTTCTGAAAAGTTATAAGAAAATGTGGCGGCTTTCCAAATTTTCCTAAGAATTTTTCAAAAAATTTGGCGTAATTAGTACATTTCTGAAAACTTTTCTGATAATTTGACGTCGTTACGCTTTCATTAGGTGTTTTTTAAAAAATTGACGCCATTGCAAATTTTAATGAAAATTTCTGGAAAATTTCATGTCGATGCAAAATGTTGCTGAACATTTCTGAGAAAATCACAGGTCAGTTAAATTAGTTCTGAGAATGATTTATGATAAATCTTTAATTTTCCATTTTTGATTCGCTGAATCTCTTTTCCCTTTCCTCATTTTTCGCATTTTTCTAGTGGCACTTTTTATAGATTTCCAAATATTTGAGACCGTTTCGTGTTGTATTTATTATTATCCGCATTCCCCTCTCCGAGAGAGGCTCTTCAAATATCTATATTTTTTATGCGAATATTTATGCGTGCAACCGGAAACGCTGGCTTCAGGTTTATTAGTTTCCTGTAGCCTGAAATACGAGACCGGAAGTGGCCAGAAGAGGCATGCCCCCAATTATCGAAAAAAATATGAAAAATATCATAGCGTAAATAAATAGATATAAAAAAACGATTTTCACTTGATTTATGGATGACCCCCCTTTGTCGCGCCATCAACCCGCTGACCAGTGGTCAATATCTGGCCGATGGACTTTCGATGTCCACCTCGTTTTGGCCGCTGGCTGGACACGCATTTTCCATTTCCAGCAGAGCGGAAGTGTTCGCCTTATCAACCGGAAGTGCCAGTGGGCGCGCCGTAAATATTTATTACGATTAATCGACCATTTAATCGGGATTTAATGGGGCGATTAGATATCAAAAATGTACTAATAAAATAAGTAAAATTTACGCAAATCCTTAACTGGATTTAAAAAAAAAAACTTTACTTAATATTTATTGGCCAAAAGATGTGTAAAATGCACTGGTATAGTTATTTTCTAAAAATATTTTCGAAATGTTTAAGGAAAATTCACTAAATTCAAAATCTATTTAATGAAATAAAAATTTGTACCTTTTGATGAATGCATTGCATTCAACATTGGGTAAAGTTTTTCACGCAAGTTATCCCAATTAATGAAATTTCATCCACAATGTTTTACGATAAGAATGAAATTAAAAATTAAGTAATGTTAACAATAAGTAATAAATAATATGTAAATGAATAAACGTTTTCAAAATTCATAAAGCTGTTGATTTCAGATAGGCTTTTTTAAACATTTAAAAGTAATTCATTCATTTCCTTAACTTAATTTTCTTTAAAAATGAAAATCTTCCTTTCGGAAATGATATTTATGCAAAATATTCAAATTTTCTGAACTCCATTATTTTTTTGCAAAGAATTACTTAGGGGAAAAAAAAGCAGCGATAGTCGTAATAGTATTTCTTTTTTTAAAATCAAGAATTAATTGCATAAAAAGCATTTTTAAACAACTAAATTTAATCGATTATTTTAGATCGATTTTTAACAAACTGAATTTTTAAAATTTACCGAAAGCCACACATTGATTTATTTATTTGAAATTTTTTTTTGATAATTTGTATTTATTAAAAGGCGTTTTAAACCCACAAACAACATTTATTATTTTTTATAGAAGTTTTTCGAACATGACAAAAAATTCACTGAAATCCATAATTTGTATATTTGCGACTCAAAATCTACAAACGGACATCGTAAAAACAATTTAAAACAACCTGTTCCCCATTCTTGGGATGACCGGAAGTGCCAAGTCAAAAGGAGGATAAACACACTCATGCCTCGCTCTGCAGCCGCTCACAATGTTTCGATGATACAATGATACAATGTTTTCGTATAACGGCCTTTTTTGTCTTATGTCTGTTTCATTTCAGGACACGTTTCATTATACGGCTTAGTAGAGCGCTTACAAGTATTTGAAACCATATTTAAAACCATTTAAAACCATAAAAAGAAACATGAGTTTGAAATTGAATACAATTTAAATGTATGCATTTTTTAGCCAAACAACTTAAGTTTGTACGTAAAAACATGTTTCGTTATACAGCATTTCGCTTTACAGCCAACTTTACAGGAATCCATCCAGGCCGTTAACCGAGGCATGAGTTAATTATGACGATAGTTTAAAAGCGTGCTTACCAGGAGCTTGGTAGTTGGCTCAGTTGGCCATCGTTTCCTAACGCCTGGTTAAATCAACGTCCTGCGGTTTAAGTTAACGGCCCGTTAGTGATCCGGATCCACGTGCACGACGACCGATCGTGTCGCTCGATGGACGGCGAATCGCTGCGACGCCTGGAGCATCAGCGACCGGAAGTGACGGAGAGTCCATCGTCGGAAGGAGAAGAGGGGGGGAGGGGATGTGACGGAATGGCGCCACGACGCCACACAAGAGGCTCAGTAGTAAAAGTATATTTACTAATGATTTTACTTATAATTGAGCGATTTTTAATGGTTTCACACTTAATTCCAATTTCCTAAATTATCGACAGTAAAATAAATTTCTTATTAAAATCCTTACTCATTGAAACTGATTTTGTCAAAAGGAACCATCTTCTTTAGAATAATACATAATATTGTAGGGTAGAATGATATTTTAAAATTTCGCATTGTTTTCAGTTCATATTGAAGTTTTCTCGGTTTCCAAAATTTTAAAATTCGCTTCATATAAGTTTAAAAAAAATAAAATAAAGTGTTTCTCAACCTAATGTTCTGCTACTAGTTTGCCTACTTTTTTAAAATTAATTTTTCAAGTTTACTTAGTTATTTTATTATCGATTTTACTAGTTTTCGATTTTAAATTTTCTTATTATTCTAGTTGCTTTATTTGTATTTATTGATTCAATAATTTTTCTAGTTTTCTTTACTTGCTTTTTTATTTTCGTTCTTTCGGTTTCACCTTTTGTCCAATTTTCTTCAGTAAAACTCCAAACGTAATTCAATCTCCTAAAATATTCGTAGTCATGAGATTCAAATCTGTCGAAATTCAGTAAAACATGTACACAAAAAAAACCCGATTAAAATATTCCACCCCAAATTGATATAAAGGTTCGATGCTTTGTTTTGAAACAATTATGATGTAGCTAAAATTCGCTCGCAACGTTTCCAAATAAAAATGAAACCAAAAAATTGCGTGTCCTAAACCACTGCAAATTTCGATCAATTAAAAACTGATTAGAAACAACTGATTAAAAATGTTGAATTATGCAGAGCCATCTAGGCTCTGCATAATTCAACATTTTTAATCAGTAAAATCGTTTTATTAAACTTTCTATAAAGAGTTCTTTCCAGAAATTTCGCCCCTATGTTCACGAAAGTATGTCCAATACTTCGAATTCATGCAAATGCCATTTTTTGAAATGTTTTTTTCTAGTTCAAGTTGAAGTAGGATATTTGCAGTTTGTTCGTCGTTCAGCTCAGGAGGGCAACTGCAGCGAAGGG
>JAQIXS010002519.1:0-22397 GCA_034700785.1 Rossiulus vilnensis
AAAAGGCGAAACTGCGCCATAATTCTTCGGCGCCATGGCAAGAGCTTACTGAAACAATAAACAAATGATTTGCATCCATTTCTGACATGAATGAAACTTGAGATTTTCCAGCGTAGAAAGAGAGATAAGAGATAAAAGGCACACACACACACACACACACACTTGCTAATTCGGTGCAGCTGACGCCCTCCGAATTTCTTCTTGAACAATTTATCAACTCTACAGAAAATAATTCGTGCATGTTTTATGTAGTGTGCAGCTGCCGAGCAGCGTGTGTATTATTGGTCGAGTGGATAGCATTTCCTAAATGATTCAAAAAGTATTAATGAGAACGTACGAGTGTTTGTTTGCTCTCCCAATCTTTTATTTAAATAAATGCGAAGCAGATGAACAAACTTGTTAAATAAGTGTTTAACGAGATGCAGTGCGTGTGCGTGTACGAATTTGAGCAAAAGACAATCGTTGTGTTAACAATTGTTCGTCTGGATTTTACTCATGGGATTTGTTCGGGGAAGTAGCAACGATCTGGGAAAATTTGGAAAAGGGAAATTTGAGATTTTCATGCGAAAGTGAGTCATTAAGGAATTATTTGGGTCGTACTTGAGTAAAATACTTTTGTCCTTTTTCATCAGTTGAAATGCACAAAAGGACGTATCTACATGTAGGGACACCTGCTCAGTAATAGGGAATTTCCCCTACTTTATAATGATAACAAATACTGATTAAACATTTGGTTAAATCATTAGGCTGTTTAGGATAATAGTGAATCATTTGGGCAGTAACTTATTCGTACTTGAGTAAAATACTTTTGTCATTTTTTCATCAGTTAAAATGCCCAAAAGGGGCGTATATAGTTGCACCTAATCAATAAAAGGGGATTCCCCCCACTGTACTCGTTTTAATTTCTCAGAAACTTTCATATTTTTAAATAGAATATCTGTACTCGTTTTAATTTCTCAGAAACTTTCATATTTTTAAATAGAATTTCAGTGATTGGAAAACGTTGATGCCATTTTATGCCATAAACGTTTTTTATGATCGTAAATTATTTTACAAAAACCTGCAAAAGGCAGGGAAACGTTATGGGAAGTTGAGAATTTAATTTCGGTTAGAACCCTGTTATTGAGCTTTTTTATTTTTTTTAAAATGTTAAACTAACGAAATATTTCGCTGAGATTTTACAGAAAAATATGCAAACGAATCACCTTAATAGAGCCTCAAGTGAACATTAGATTAGAAACATTTTTATATTTTTTTAGAAAAATGAAGGATTAACCTGTCTTTGTAAATTTAGCTTTTCAAATTTCCTTGCAAATTTATAAGTTCGTGAATGAATGAACCTACATCTCTGCATTGCCTCGAAATTGTCTTTAATATCCTGTATACAATCAATTATGTATAACGGTAACTTAATCGCATACCAACTTGAAAATTTCATCAAACTATCTTAGACTGCAATTTGTGAATAAAATTCTAAATGCTTTATCCTTTGTGCATTGACTTGAAAGAAGATTATGCCGAATTCAGCTGCTGAAAGTAAATCCTTTTACATGTATGACATGTGGGATTTTCCCAGATATTACATCTTTTATATTTCAAGGATATAAAAGAGGAATTACGTTTGCATGGATAAAATCTTTGATCGTAGCTGATGCATGTATTTATTTAAAACCAGGCTTATCTCGTAGTAAAACTACTTTCAAATAGAGCTGAAAATCCCTTTGAAATTTGAGGCTCGGTCGTCGATATACAAGGTAATTGCTTATTATTTTTTAAATCCTGCCCAAAGGCACATGGTATGGCTTTCAGGTATCTGCTGATATTAATTTTTATTCAGGATCTAAATTCTTAACTTTATTCTTAACTTAATTTTCCTTAATAAGTAGTTCATGCTGTACGTTGTTACCTATTAATTAATCTTTAACGATGTGTTATAACCATCGTGGTTTTAATTGTAAGAAGAATCGTAATACACTGTATCGAATGCATGTATATACACTGGATTTTGGGAGTTGTGATATCAGTATTATAGTGGATTTTGGGACTACCAATATCAGGATGGTTAGTGATATCGCTACATTTTTTTTACTGATGTCTGTATAGTTGTACTGATACTTACTGTACTTTCCACCAGGGTAGGCAAATAAAGTTTTTACTCCACAAGACCTAGGGGTTTGAGCTGGGGAAAAACGTGTTTTGTGGGTGTCTGTCGCTTAATACCTTATGGCTTGGCACCGTTCACATGTGTGTGCTCAATGAAAAGAAAGTTTTGGTTTTGTATGAAATGATTTTCATTGACAAAAGTTATAAAAATAGCCTGTTTATGGATCAGTAAGGGCTTCTCATGTACTGCATCCACCAAATTTGATTTTCTTGCCCTTTTTTCTTCGCCCCAATGAAAATCGCTGATCTCGAAATGACGCTTTTTATATCACTTTAGGAAGTAAATAAACACTCATTGCAAAGGCGCGTATTTCTTATCTAACAGGCATTAAAGATAAAGCAGTCTCTTATTAAATATCTTGTCAGCTTTTCTCATGATAATGCAGACAGATATAAAAAAACGAGGGGAAATATTGCCATCTATATTCACGCTAGAGTACATTTTTCCTAACTTTTATCACGTTAGATATATTTTTTTTCCCTTTTTTTTATATTGTTTTTCCTTCGCTTTGGCAATGGCGGAAAACTTGCAATTTTTTTTTATTTTTGGGAAGTTGGCGAAGGCGTTGAAAAACAGAAACTGTATAGTTTTGCATGTTATTAATAATGAAAGCTGATACAGATTTCGTGCGCGGAACGAATTTCATGACAAACCAGCGTGAAATTGGCATTTGGAGTCGTTATCGGAAACCTCTTCCTTGTTTCCCTGTATTTTCATCCTCCGCACATTCTTCGAAAATATATTGTGTATCGAATTTATTCTTGTCAGACAAATAGGGCTGTGGATAGGGCGTTGTTACCCTCCCTATCTCGTATTGTCTCTTTTTTTTCTTTCGGTGATCTTTAATTGGCATTTTAATTAAGCTCGATACAAGTCATGTTGGCAAAATCCTTGAACAGACAAGCGTTCCAGAAGTGCTATTGTATCATTTTCTTCCATGATTTTGAGGCAAAAACCACCTGAACAGAACCCTGATAATACGGATCAGGGTCCATTGATGATGACCTAAGATGTTTAATAGATTGTCTGAAAATGAGAGAATTCATTGTTTTTTGTAACAATTTAAAAAACCTAATTTCTTGTTCAAGTGTTTAAACAATGAATTAGTGATTATTAATCATATGGTCGGTGTTCATGATTATTATCAAAGAAACGGAACAAATTAAATTTTATACAGAATTACAGAATTTTGGAAAATGGCAAAAGGAAAAAAATGTGAGTTGGGATTTACTAAGTTTTAGGGAATGTGTTGTTTTTTTTGTAAGAATTTTAAAATCGTGTTCTCCGCATTGCTTTCTAGTGTTTTGACATTGTTTACTAGGTATTTTTGATTAGTTTTTTTAAAATTTCCTACAAAAACACATGCATCTCAACCAATGTATTTTAAATGCCCTGTTGAAACGATCAGTATGTGATTCTCTAATGATGCCGCTATGATTCTATACTGATATCACTATAACAGTAGTGATATCACCGTTTCTATACTGATAACACTATATATACCGTATGGCTAGTGATATCACTATTTTTACTAACACCATTATATTTGTTCTGATTATACTGATCTTTCCACTCTGGAAGTCCCTGTTTGTTAATTTATTGAACATGTTTGGAAGTGTATTTTTCGTAGCAGACATTACCTTTTGTCGTTCTGAAGATATTTGCATCTTTTTTGGGCATTCATGTTTTAGTTAGTTGGTTCCCCCTAGTGTGTAACTTTGGCCATCAGACGGCCATTTTGAATTTTTCATTAATCGGATGAGTCGCCCTCTGACGGCTATCGTTTAACCTTCGTCAATTTGATGTCGGAGGAAAGGCGTGCTCTTCTCTTCCGGTTTTACGAGTCCTTAATTCGTATCAGTTTCTCTCGGCGTTGATCGTTTTAATGACAGCAGGTCGTTGAAGAACTTGGCAAATAGGGCATTTAAAGCTTTAGCAGCACTTAAAGCCAACAGCTGAGCCAATTGAATGTAACCATTGCCTCAATCGAAGCGAGCGAAATAAAAGCCTTTTCGGACCAAATTGATGAAGGGGAAAAAGGTTTGCCTCCCCTAATGCCATTGGCTGCAAATTTAGCATGGTCCCAAGATGGCGGACGGCCCGAGTCCTTTGGCGTTAACCTGTAATGTTAAATCTATAATAAAATTCGTAAATGCACAGTATGTATGTTCAACTACAGATTGTATTGATAGTTCTTTAAGAGAAACATGTACTTCATTGTACCAATTTAAACATAACTAAGCACATTGGAAAATTTTGGATAAAATCATTTAAAGTTCTGAATAGTTATTATGATCATCATAATGGTGGTTATTAACAATATCCAAGGTCGAGTATGCTCTTAGTATCATCAATGCTCTCGTAATGTTCGTTTTTATTTCATTCCCATGCACATTTGGTACTGTTTCTTATCCATTCTTGGTGTTTTCTTTTGAAATAAGGATGTCTAAGACATATTTTCTTTTGGAATTAGGTTGTCTAAGACATGTTTTCATTAACATTATGATGTCCAAGACATGTTTTCTTTTGAAATTGGGATGTCTAAGACATGTTTTTTTTTAATTAGGATGTCTAAGACATGTTTCACAATATCCAAGGTCTAGTATGCTCTTAGTATCATCAATACTCTAATAATTTTCGTTTTTATTTCATTCCCGTCCACATTTGGTGCTGTTTCTTATCCATTCTTATAAACTCGTTTCCTCCCCGTATGCCTCTCACCCGCTGTGCTCTCATTGGCCGAATGGGGGCCAGCTGGACGTCAGCTTGACCACTGACACGGCATCCATTTCCATTACTGTCATGTCAAGTGCACGGCCAGCATTCAAATCGAAGTGAAATTTGGGATTTATAGTCACTTCCAAAGAAGATTGGTGCTATTTGTTTTTATCTTTTTTTTTTCTGAATGCTTTTTTTTTCTTCCCTGGGAGATTCGCCACTCTCTCGTTTCTTTATTTATGTTTTATTTAGTTATTTTTTTTGTTACTTTTTTTTTTGAAGAAATGCTAGTTAACGAGATTGGTAGGCAGGCTTTCGGCCCATTCGCTCGGCTGTTTTTGAAGACCAATGATGGCCGGGTTCCTCCGGGGTTCCTCGGGGGACCCCGCTGTAACATCATTACCTTTTTTCTGCCATGAAATAGATGTGATTTCGCTTCTGACCTCATCAAGCCAGTCAGTTTTCGCGCTTAATTATTCATGGACAGCCCGGCCTACTGGGAAGGGCCCTTACTTTTTCATAAGCTCATTTCCTCTTTGTTGCCTCTTTTATCTGCCTCCATTTGCAGAGCTGCTACCTGCACTCTTCTTGTGCGTTTGCCCCAAACTTTAATGTTTATGTTTTTGGATGATCATGGCGATGGGGACTCCTGCATTAGCCATGCATGAGTTGCTCGTTTATCTTATGCACGTAACGGGCGCCATCTAACAGCGGCTTCTGCTTGCCTCGTTTCCTAGTATATTTTTATGAAAGTTTTACTGCTACAAGCAGCAATTTGGACAGGCTTTTCGATTTGAAATTAATCATTAAGGACTCGTCATAAATACCCCCAGCAACCGACCCTATTTGCATGGAGGGTTTTATGTACATGTAGTTTTCTTTTTTGCCCAGACGCATTTTTCTCCTTCTCCAAATGGGCTCACTGGCATGAATAAAATAGTCGACTTCGCTGCCATAAAACCGTACTTAAGAGTGGTGCATTTGCACCTGGTTTTGTTGGCACCGGCCTCGAATCTCATCAAATCTTGATGCCAAACTACTGCTAATTCTCTGCCTCTGCGGTTTGAGCTGACTGAGACGCCGTAACTCGCAGCGCCATCTATGGTGCCTTCCGGGAAACAGTCGAAAATTATCAAAATGTACGCTTATTAAGAATCGAGCAAATAAAACACACAAACTAACTCAAATCCCAATATTATTCTCCACCTCAAAATAAACTAAATAAAATCTTCAATCCCCTTGACTTATTATTCATCCAGCTCTAACTAAAAGACCAATATATCCGACTCGATTACTTAAAATAGTAATTATTTCAGCATTAAGACTTCAATTCAATTCGGTATCCTGCTAGCAGCTAGTGATATGCCATTTGGTAGAGGGGTGTAATTCATCAACCCAATATTATTCGGTGATTGCAACCTTTATTATTTTGGTAAAAAAATAAGTAAATAAGAAACGAATTCCCTTTTCACTCCAATTTTTCTTTATTGCAGTCATTTTACTAATCTTTGACATTACAATTACCCTAATTACATGAGCTCTTCAATGACACATGACAGGCTGACTGGCTTGGCTCTGATGTCCATTGAACATGAAGTTGATGGAACTGTTTAACTGCAATGAATTGATAAAATAATTTGCAACAGAGATTGCAAGTAGCACTGTGCATGATTCTTTGAGTTAAATTTTACTGGTATTTGTTCAATCTAAAAAAAGTAAAATGATTAGCATGAGGGGTCGGTGACCATAAAAGTACGACTTGCATTGAACCTAGCCTGAGAAAATGATTTTATGTCGCCATAATATTATTGAGTTGCACTCCTTTCATGCAGAATGTTGTTGTAAAATTAGTTCTTATGTTTATGGTAAAAATATCCCGAAATTATCACGGGAATAAAATGTTTAAAGTAACGGGCATAAACTTCCATAAACTTAAATTAAGACTCGTGTAATATAATGGTAAAAATTATTTGTTAACATACACAAGTATCAAGGTATGCAAAAAAAATCATGATATCGCAAATATATTTAAATAACTAGTATTGCATATGCTTTGATTGAGAATATACAAGTACTTGACATTTTTTCAGTGATTTTTCTGTATGGTCGAAATCGCCTTATTGGTATCGTTGGTAACGAATAAAGAATGGAAATGTTTCATTAATACGTCTTTAAAACATGCTGTAAGGACATCACTAATGATATCACTGATATCTCTGAGTGGATTTTAGGTTTTTTTTTAATGGACCTCTCTGCTCGTCCTTTTCATTTCTCCAAAAATGTTGAAAACTGTCTAAGGATCCATAAAACGGTGGCTGCCATTAGCTTTTGCGCCTTGGAGGAAGTGCTTATAAGTATGGATCTGTACTTTATCAGCTCACTAATGATGTCGTGCTGTATCATTTATTTGTTGCTATGGCGAGGTTTTCATTTCTGATGAAAACGATTTCTGATGTCTTTTCTCTCCACGCCACCAATCTCGCCATTGATAGTGAGCTCTTTAATGAGGATCGATATTACTAATGAGAGAAAATGCAAAATACTTTACGAAGAAAAAAAATGAAAAATCAAATATCAAATGAGGTTCTTTTGTAATAAAAACAGAGCTAGTTGGTATGCGGTAGATCTTGTTTTATGCAACGTGTCAGTTGCACAAATGCGGTAGGCCTGAAACTAACCAAAAATTGAGCTTGGAAGTTTTACATATTTTCGATATCTCGCATCTGGATTCAATGGATTTTTTAATTGTCTTCAAGGCATTGAAGGCAACCAAAGTAGGAGGACTTTTCTTACACTAACACTGTATATTTTATTGACACAACATCCGAAATTGCGTTGATTTTCAGTTTATTGAAAAGAAATAATTTTAGAAGTTTAAGAAGTTTTTTAGAATTTTAAAAAATAATTTTAGGAAACTTTTTAGAAGTTATGAGAAAGTCACGTAAAGGTATTGGAATTTAGAAATTCTAAAACCTGGGTGACTTCGGACTTTCAAATAATGTCCTGATATCGTTTAAATGAAGTTCCAATGACATCCATGGGATGTGACACCAGGAAGTCATTGTTTTTTAGACAGTGTGTCCTTGCACATCAAAAATTGAGTTTCAAATGTGTTAACGCTTCATATTACAATTGGAATTGACATTTTTTGGAAAGACTGAACAATTTTTGCAAGGAAGGCACATTTTTTTAGATGGTATCGCATTTATTTTGTAAAGAATAGACATTATTTTTTTGAAAAGAATGGGTATTTCTTGGATAGAATGGACATTTTTCTTGGAAGGAATGGGCATTTTTTGGAATGAATGGACATTATTATTTTGGAAGGAATGGACATTTTTAGAAGTTATGGAAAAGTCGTGGAAAGTTCATGGAATTTAAGAGTACCAAAACCAGTAGACGCTCTGTGTGACTTTAAACGTCTAAATAATGTCCTGAAAATCATTCAAATGAGGTTCCAATGGCATCCATTGGACGTGACATCAGGAAGTCGTTGTTATTTTTAAACAGAATGTTCTTAGACATGGAAAAATTACTAGAATTTACCAATATGTCTTTTACCAGATGTGCACGAAGTCTTGCTCCGTTGTTTTCAATTTTCTGCCTTGGGTTTAAAACCCGCCCAAATTAGGCACACCACTTATAGAATGGAAATGAAGGGAGTGTTCTTCCATCTGTCGTCTTTTGTTTGTCTCCCCCAACATCATAATCTATCTACATGTACATTCAGTGATTTTATATCAAGAAATTACTGGCTGCACATTGTTTTCTTAATCGCCCGACCAATGAAAACCGCAGCCAAATTGATTTTTTACGTGCAATTCACCAAGAAGCAGGATGGGAATGTATATATTAACCCAAAAGACAAGTGGGGGCTGAACAAGGTTGGCTTGAGGATAAAAAACAATCACAAAATTACAACTTTGTGGTGCAGAACGTAACAGAAGATTGGAAAAACTAGAAAATGTTGGATTTGCTAAATTAGTTTCATCAATTAAATATGCGGTGTTTTTTTAACTGTTATCTTCATCTTCATCTTCAAAACTCTTCATTTACATATAATTTTGGCATAATGTAGTTTTGTATTGAAATGTAACGTTAGTATAGAACAAACATTGCACACCCTTGTGTGTTGATTCTATACTGACATAACTATATCTATACTGATTTGTAGGTGAAATCGCTGATAATTTAAAGTGATATCACTAGTGGTTTTTGAACTACTGACATTACTATGCTTAGTGAAGTCTGACAGTTTTATAATGATATCACTACATACATGCATAGTGACAGTGGTTTTCTGAACTATGGATATCAGTATGCATAGTGACATCACTATGATTATATGATATGTGATATATATATTAAGTGAATATTCGGTGATTTTTTTTCATTCTGATCTTACAAGTTTTTATGTCAATATTAGATTAAATCAATAAAACATCAATATAAAAAAGCACTGCCACCCTGGTGAAAAGATCAGTTTATGATTATATACTGATATCGCTACATATACTGATTTTTAGTTAAATTTCTGACAATTTTATACTATCACCACACATAGTGACAATGATTTTTTTAACTGTGGATATCAGTTTGCTTAGTGATATCACTATGATAACATTATAGATATAACTGTATACACATGTAGTAACATAGTGATTTCTTAGTAATATCACTGAACGTTTTATTAATATCACCACATATCTACTTTTATCTACTGATATCTACTCTATTGATATGTAGTTACCACGTTAGACACGTTATGACATCATTGTTTTAAACTTTTTCCTGGTGATATTTTTTATTCGAAAATTAATTAACAAAATGTTTCAGTTTGAGTACGTGGTAGGGCCCCATAGATTGCCTGTTTTTTTAGTTGGTACCTCAAATCGTTTTTAAACCCCTCGGGCTCCCTCGACATCCCCATTACAAAAATATGATAAATGACCAAGGTGATTCGTGATGATTTTTAAAACTAAAACGTCATAAGCATTTTTCGCTAGAACTGTTCAGCGGGGGGAAAAAAACCTGAAGTTTTTTATGGTTCAATTGGCCTATCAACTGTTTCTGTTGCAATATCTTCATTTTGTGCGCAATTGGATTAAGTAGAATGGTCTAATCGCTCACGCGTTGCACGGACAATTTGAGACTAATCTGTTGTTATTTGTTGGAATGATTTAATTAGCACGGTTGTTTCGTTAATAGCTTTTTCCGGGAAAGTGCCGCAGCAATTAAGTTGCAAATTTGTTTCACTTAAAGGCTGAAAAGAAAACAATTCAATGGTTTCACTCGGATTAATGCTAGCTAACGTTTGTTACATTGAAGTTTACACGGTGCGTCAAAAGTTCTTCGCTAATTGCATTTTTAATTTGCCAAGTGTTTTGAAATTTTCTTTCCTTAATTTATTTGTCAAGAGAATAACGTAAAGGCTTTGAGGAAGTAGTTGATGGGATATAAAATTTGCAACCATGAAAATGTCAAAATATTTCACATCAAATATAATTGTAAATTTGATGTAAAATGTCAGTTTAAATAACCGTGTCCTCTCCAGATATCTGTAGACTTTTTTATGCCCTCGTTGGACATTTTTCTAAGACATTCAATTGAAATGCCAATCATAAAAATGCCATCATTTTCTGAAATGTCCAATTAAAATACCATTTATAAAACTAATTAAAACCGATTAAATAACTTTTTAACTTTTAAATGGAGATAATTTAAAACGCCATGTTCCATCGTGGACAAATTCTTTGTTTAAAATTTAAAATAAAATATGTGCATCAATTTTTGAATGAAGTTTTCAGAAAAGGAATGACGTGATGAATTACAAAATTGAATTAAAAAACTATAATTTGAAAAAAATGCATTAATTGTTGAAGAATCTTGACTTATGATTGTTTTGTAATACAAGTCGACATTTTTCTCAAATGTAAAAAGTGCAAAATGTCGACATTGCATTGCAAAACAATTTTAAGTTTGACGAATTACAAAATTCAATTTAAAAAAAATTTAGTTGAAGAAATGAAGTTTATTAATAAAAAAATCTGACTTTAAAAGTGAAACGTCAAAATTGTATTACAAAAAAATTTAAAGCTAGATTCTTTAGCAATTAATTTCTTTTCTTAAATTTGGCGTAATAAATTATCCATAAATTACTTTTACGGACGTACTCAGCTAACATCCAGTACACCAAATTGTGGCACCAGTATTTTTTTCCATTAAAAAAATCAATACTTTTGTTGTACACTGTATGGCTCCTAGAAATAAAACCGCTACTAACTCCATCTATCAGCAACATTTTTACCTATTCGGATTTTTTTATGTATTTATTTGCAGAAAAAAAAGGGAATTGAATAGCTTGACATCTTAACTTCTGTTGATTTAACCAGTTTTAATCTTTTTTTAAAAAAAATAATATTTATAATGTTCTTGTTGTTGCATGAAATTGCGTTTAAGGTGGCGTACGCGTGGCCACCTGTGGGGTTCCAGTCGCACTTCTCACCCCCTTAATGAAAATGCCGGGGGCCACAAAAAGCCGCCAAAATTGAGCGAGTAGATTCATTTATTTTGCCAATTAATTAGCGGCGTGTTCAACCGAGCTGAAAATATTTGAGGTGTAATAGCTTTGCACACCCTCTTTAACCCTTAACGTGGCGTGGTGAAAACGCCTTTGGCAAATTACTTCCCCGAATTCACCAAAACGTAATTGAGGTTAAAAACTTATTGGGAAACTTTTTTTAGGCATATCAGATCACCTCCTCACTTTACTCATATTTTGTTAACTCCGTTACAATTTTTTTTTTTGGTTTTTTGCTTTATAAATGTTCAATTTTTTTTTATTAGCATGATTATTTGATTCACCTACTCCATCATTTTGACAAGAAGGTTCGATGCAACTTGGCCCAAAACTAGTTTATTTGTCAGGAAATTCAATTGGACAAATCGTTGATTTTGGTCCTGTTTAAAAAATATCTGATTTTACGAATCTCACATATTTGGCTTTCTAAACAAAAAATACATTAAGTGTTTACGAAATTCTATTTCGCAAATTTTCTTTCAATAAATTATTTAAATTACACGTACACTTTAATTTGCTAAAATATTTCTAAATATCTGACGTTGCCTGTATTTGTTTGAAACTCATAAACACCAACTGTAAAATTGTTTCAAACGTTGGTTTGCATGTACGTAATTTTCAGAATGCATGCAATTTTTTTCATCATTAAAACAACCCACTTCAAACAGTTTTATTTTCAACGAGAAGTAATGTTTATTCTGTAACTTTAAATCGCCTACTAAATATTGTTTTTAAATTTCTAAATTTAGCAGGCACATGGTTTTAAAACTAATTTCGTTTCCGTCAAATCATTTTGTTTTCACCAAAAACCTTGAAAATAATTGTTTTTAAATATCTTAATTCAGCATACACATGGTTTTAAAACAAGTGTCGTTTACGTCAAATTGTTTTACACCCAATGCCTTGAAAATAATTCAAATTATTTTAAATGAAAAGTAGTTCATAAAATGTAAAAACGTAAAAAAGTAACACGGGTTGATGGATTACTTAACCTATAACATGGCATATCTTTGCTGACAGTAAAGTACTGAGTTCAATTAAATTAAATTAAACTTTTTTTAACTTCTTAAATGTTTAAACGATTACTAGATTTTTTGGGAATTTGACAGAAATATTGTTTTCAATTTTTTTGCACTGCTTCAAACCTTCTTAACAATGCAGGCACTGAGCTAACAGCTTATTTCGATGCTTAAAATTTTGATTGACCACCAACCACACCCCCAAATTCCCAATTTCTCCCCATCGCAGAAGCCCCTTATCCCCATCCTCATTTGTTGGCAGTGATTAAGGGGGTGTTCAGGCGCCGAAATGCATTGTGAGTCGCTCATTAAATAACGCGTGTAAACACTTGCATTTTAATGAATAAGGAGTGACTCAGCAAATAGCTTTTTGTTTTTTGAGTCTTTGCTCGTTTTACACAGGGGCTGCTTTTGGTTGCTCAATGTTAAGTGCGTGTAAATTAGTTAAGTGCCACAAGAGTGAATTAGTGAGGGGGAGGAGAAACTTTTATTTTTTTGTGTGTGTGTGCATTGTTTCGACCATTTTTTATTTTTTTTATTTCCAAAAAAATTATTAAGCTCCAGATTGGCGATGAATTTGCATGCAATTAGTCCTTCGTCTTTCTTACGCCCCATGAAAAGCAAATTTAATCGGCATATAATTTATAGGCAGTGCATGTGTTGGTGACGAATTAATCAGATCGGCAGCTGCTCGTCTGCAAAAACGGCTGAAATTGTGTTAAAATTGCCAGGATTTTTATGAATCGTCGCGTGTGGATCGAAAGTGTGTGGCAGAATTTTGCGTAGTAAATCTCGAATGCTTTTAATTTCTGAAAAAAAATGTCGACTGGAAAATATCCTCCACCTATCGTGATGCATAATATTTAAACAGTGTTTTCAATTAAACGAAAATGTTCAAAATAAGCTAAGAATGAATAATTTTTTGCCTGGTTTTTAAAAAAATATTATGAAATGTTAGTTGTTGTTTTTTTGCTGCCAATGTCTCTTTAAGAATTGTTTAATTTGAACTTAATTTAATCTGCGTACTTTCTCTAACAGGGTATCTTTATTTAAGCAACATCCTTAAAGGATGGCTAAAAGCTAATTAATAAATATACTAACATTAGGGAAATTTAAATTTTTCGAATCATTAGACAGTTTGGGTATACTACCAAACTATTCCACGAAGTAATTTATTTCCATATTTATCTGCTTAAAACACTTTTTTGTGTGTCAAACTGAAAACTTTTGGTGTTTTAACAGATCTAACAAAAGTTTTCTATGATAAAAAATAAATTAAAAACTTCGTAGACATCTGTTAAAACACCATATGTTAAAAATATAAAAATATTTAAGGGTTGTTTTTTGTTTGCTGACAAAGAGGTAATAACATGGTAATTCGAGATTTTTTTGCTATCGACGTTCAATTGCTTTATAAAAAAAATTTAATCAACATGATTTAATTTGATAATCATGACAATTTCTCGTATAGTTTCATCAATGATCAAAATAGAATTCTGTAGTGGTCAGTTGAGTGCTGAAGAATAATTGTTGAAATGTTACTTTTCAAAGGATATTTAATCTCGCATATCTGGCCAAGGACACGTAATGGCAATGGATTCCACATGGTTTTATTTTCACATTCAAACTCGGATGATTTTCCCATTGAAATGCCAAATTTTTCCAATTATTTGAACCGGATTACTATAGACCGGAGAAAAGCTGCTGTTATGTGCTGCAAATTGCGTTTAAAGGTATTAAATGCTAGGTCGCAGGTGGTTGTGCTGACAGACAACAAATTAAAAGCGATTTAGGGAGCGAGGGAAACATGCTATCCAAACGGGGAAACAGTTTCAAACAAAAGTACGTCTAACTGGAAAGCGCTAAAACAACCCTTTGTTTGCTGATATTTCAGTTTTCAACAATAAGTGTTAACAATGGGCGCATAAAATTAGTTTTAAAACTGGTCTCTTGTTGTGTTTAATTCATTGGCTCAAGGGTCATCACATTTGCAACTTGATTAACAACGGATTTAAAATGTCTCTCAATGCAACTATAAGGTTAGTTGGTTTTGGTGTTTACAAAATATAACTTAAAATTGGCAAATCAGAATGGAAAAGTTTTACCTAGAATGATATTTTTATGCGGTTTTCGTCGGTAATCACCGGAGGTTTCATGGTATTCAAGGACATTATTCATGTACCCCAAAATAGTTCTTAGATCCTTAGACATTGTACTCTATTTAGTACCTGGTTTTTAGATGGCGAATGGCACCCATTTTTGAACCCTAGGAAGGTTAGCACTGGTGATGGAAGGAAGCTAGGGCCCCTAAAACACAACCAGCAAAATCGTCCATTGACCTGCCAATGCCAACTGTTAAAGTTTATAGATGTAATGACGTGTCTGGTGTTTAATTACTCTTTTATGGGGTCAAATGCCACTATGCACACCTGATCTCGTGTAACATTCTCTGTAACTGATTTTTGGTCTAATTCATCAGGGGATTAATTGTTTTGAATGAAAAAGTCATGGTTTGGAACAGTGCCAAAATAGTGTTTAGAACATCAGACGTTGTATTTTGCTGCTTTCCTAGTTTTCAGATGGCGAAGGCTACACATTTTTTTGCTACCAAAGGTGGATTGTAAGACCAGGGGTGGAAGCAATTCAGCGCCCTTAAAGCTAGAAAAGCAAAGTTTTAATTTGACCTGCCAAGGTTTTGTGTCGATATTGTGAAAACTAGGAGAATGCATCGTGGCAACAGCACAGACAGACAATCGTCACAGTTTATGGATGCAGATTACCCAAGTCTGGTGTTTAAATCCTCCCAAAACTGTCGTCGTGCACACCTGATCCCCACATTATACCCTGTAATTTTAACTTTTTTGACGTAATGGCCACTTTTTTCACACCGATGAGATAGTGTTTACGCCTACGTGATACAGACCAATAATAATCCCGCCTGCCCCCGCAGAATTGAGGGGTGGGGGGATCGTAGCCCAGTTCGTGACAATGTTATGTTAAATAAATGTGGGTTGTTCGTGCCTCGATTTGAGCTAATGAGTCGTTTTGGAGCCCAACGCGAGTCGTATTCGTGTGCGGGAATTCCCTGGGAGACTTATCAAATGACGGCCCGAAATAATAAAGGGGGGCGAGATTAGCACCCCGGCGTCGTAAATTCGAGGCGGATGCGTCGTAATAACAATAACAACGCTGTTTATTTGCTCGACTGGACTCTGGCAACGGCCCCCTTTGTTACCTTAATTGGATACGATTTCCACACTTGAATTATAGATCAGGTTGGATAAAACCTGGTGAAGGGCCGTTCATAAAGAGCGGCTATCAGATTTAATATTTTTTAAAAAAAAAAACATGCTTAATTGTTCAATAATTCAATAACCATTATCATCTGCTCTAAAAGAAGCATTAAAATTGAATTTTTACCCCTGAAAAAGTGTAATTCGCATCACGGCAATACAGGGACGTTAGTAGGGTTTGCCTACCTTAGGGGGCAGTCGCAATCCTAGCTTCTCCACAGCACGTCTGCGTACAAACAGTTGCCCTTATTAAGGGGCGTCTTGAATTTGTCATTTCTGTATAAAACTTCAAGTTATAGTTGTTGGGTACATCGATATACGTCGTTTTTACGTTTATGAAAAGCACAATTTATGAAACGTTGTAGATCGTCAATTTCTCCAAACATATGCATAATTTTAACAACCTAGGATTTGCAGTATTTCGATTCACATTTAGTACATGCCCACAGCTTCAAACACTATTATTGGAACTACAATAACGGCTGGATTACAGAATTACAATCATTTCATTTTACTAACTAAAAAGCATTTGTCCAATTCATTTTCACAATATTTGAATTTTTTAATTCATCTTTCCTTATCCTTTCCCCCCTTATTTATACCAATTTTCATCACATATATTTATAAAACAAACATTTTACTACGTTTATTTACAGCTATATTAAGTATTCTTTGATATAAAATCATTTAAGAATTCTAGAACTATAAAATTAATTATGAAAAACAGATATACATGCAAGTGGGAATCGGCTTCGTGCTTACTTGTTATTGAATTAAAATAATAAATAGTGTGGGATGAACCTCCAAAACAGTTAACAATTAGAAATTGTAATTATTATATTAACCTTGTAAACACACCATTTTGTTCTGTTTTTTTTACTTCGATTATTAATTGGTATAAATGTAGAGTCAACAAAAATTAGCTGATCTTGGCGCTATCAGGCTACCACTAATGTATTTATTATGATTCATTAATGAGCATTTCAGGAGCTGTAAAATATGATTCTCACGAACCAAACCAATTATGATTGCTTCGACTGATAAGCTGCTTTCATTTCCGTTTGTGACAATCTTGCGCGGGTTTGGTAATTAAATAATTTTAGCAGCAATGGGTAATCGAACCACACCCTATAGTAACACTCGCATCTGGTATCCATGCTAGAAATTAGCACAGCCTTGAATGATACGTCTTCATTATCACATTCTAACTTACTGGATGATCTAAAACTTAACAACTCATAGCGTTTGATAAGCTTATAAAGACAAACAGTGCATTTTTCTGCAAACAGATGTTTAAGTTAATTTTAGCAAATGTGATCACAATGGCATTATCAACCTGTTTTATAACTAATTACACCAATGTTTACTTTATGCTAATAATGCCTTTTTCTTTTTTTAGGTAAGGCTCTTCCTTCTTGTTTGCATAATTCAGCTGCCGTTTTAATATTCGTTTATCCTGGTGGTAAATCAGGTAAATATATGCTTTGTTTCTGTTTCAGCTTCGTTTTATCAATTAAGCACGTAGTTTCCTACTTGATTTTAACTACTTTTGTGTCCTAATTTTAAAGAATACACGCCACGAATAACAACAATTTTCCAAATAAAAGACTTGATAAATTGTTGTAAAAGTTGGCGTTTTGCTAAGTTGAATGTTGTTTTCAAGACATGCATTGTCAAAAATCCCATTGATAATTTCTGATTTTGTTTTTACCGCATAAGAGATTGATAAACGAAAAAAAAGCTGCTATATTTTTACCGTATATGTAGTATAATGTATTGGTAAAAACCATTTCATTAATTTCTAACTTTTTTTGTCAGACTGTCAGACTTGATCGACTTAATATGATTTTGATTGCGGGTCGATTTATTATCCCATCGTTAAATTTGTCGTAAACTTTTAAAAAAGTATAAAATTGAATTGAAATCTTTTTTTTTGTGTTAAGCATGAAATTGAAGATAAATTCTCTAGGGATTGGCAGGGGCGCCAACAGTGGAATTTTGTAATCCCATCGCAAATAATGTCGTAAAGTTGGACATTGAAAAAAAAATGTCATTTAGTCATTGAAAACAAAACTCCTCTGCTCCAAGAGGTCAGTGTTTGTTAAAATTGTGCCTTACCCTGCTTCATGTACTGAACACGTACTTAATCTCGATATTAAACAGGGTTGAGGAGGATGATAAAACACGAAACTATAATAGTAAAACACGAGATATCATCGAAGGGTATTGACGCATTTATGTGTCCCATAAAAGGCGATAATTTACGCTCGGTAGCCGCATTCGTTTTCGCCCTGTAGTGACCATTGTCCGGCTGGTCAAAGTGTGCAGTGCAGTAGTTCTTCACCCCCCTACACCCCCGTTAATAGTTTATAGCGTATGCTCCACGGTTTACGGTGTCAAACCTAAAAGGTGATTTCAGTTTGCCATTATCAGCGCCGTGTTTTATTACTTCAGTTGACCGGAAGTAACGAACGAACACAGCGCCATTTCCGGTCGATAGCCCCGTGACCGATGACTGAAAAAGCGAGATAAAACGACGTCCTTCTCAGACGAATTTCGCGCGAAAACGGAACTCCTTATGACCCAGGGTCAGCCTGCAATAGCCACTGGTCAAGTCCCACTACCCCTCCCCCCCCCTTATCTGCTCGCCAGTAGGCGTTGTAAGGACCTCCGGAAGGGGAGGTGTTTGAGGAGGGGTGAGCAAGTGGTTGGGTTCTCTGGTGTGACAATAGAGGGCGTGATATTGTCTTGGGGATTTTAGACTCTGAACGTTTCGAAATAAACTAGCAAGGAAAGTTTTTGAGCAAACAGAATCAAATATGGAAGCAAAATGTGTGAAATGTGTCAGTATGTTTGAAATGTAGTGTGTTTTGTGTGAAAAGCATTGCCAAGAAAACTACACAACTATATGGAGCCTCAAAAAAGTGGCTTCATTTCGTTTTTCTCCTTTCATTGACTGGATCTCAACTTTTATTTGGATTGTGGAAATATCAAGTGAAATTTAGAGATAATTTTCTGAGCAAATGCAATCCTCAGAAATGTCAGTGCAAGTCTAATTCGATCTGTTATTTTGTGAAAAGTAGATTTAATTACGTTTTTTTATCATTTTTTCAAAGCATTATTTTTAAAAATTATGCAAATTATTTTTTTCAATTGGAGTGTGGAAGTTTTAAGTAAAATAACGGAAAAAAAAAGGTTTTTAGCTAGAGGAATCATAAAAATGTCTCTGCAAGGATTAACTGGGCGGATATTTTGTGAAGTTCTGAGTAAAAATAACGACGCATTTAGTGCATCAAAATGTTTTATTTCGTTTCTATCCGTTCATGTTTCATTTTATTAATTATTGCAACATGTGACGTTAGAACGTCGTTTTACTAAATTTTACAAGCTTTTTACGCAAATGTTGGGAAAGTTATTATATTGAATTTTGTATAATAACTGTCCAATGGTCAAGTCCCCCACCCCAAACGTTCTCCAAACATTAGTACTCAAATTTATTTTCCTTTTGGTGTTCAAGACGAAATGCAAGGGGTTTATGAACGGGGGTTAATGTCCAATAGCTTTATTACAAACTTGCTTTCAAAGTCCCGTTTAATTTCCTGTTTTGGTTCCTTGTGTATACACACAAAATCGATATCCAACTTTAATTCTGTAGCGAAGACGAAACGTCTAGAAATGAAATACAGAGTGCCTAAAAAAACTGATTGCAGCTACAATTTCAAATTTAAAAACGTTGTCCTTTTTATCACTTGTAAAATAGTGTTCAGAACAAACTCAATTTGTATGAAAGGTTTATATTTTAATGGGGTGAAGGGAAATTGTATATCAACTATCCATCATTTTTGTAAGCTTTGAGTAGAAATTTAGAAAATAGAAGTACATGGTGCCTCAAAAACGTTTTAAAACTGCAATTTCAAATCGAATACATGTATTTCATCTAGCAGGTTTTCAACTTCTTATGCAATAAAAAAAATATCAGAAATAGGTAAATATTTTTTTTGACTTTAATCTATTTTCTTTCTTTCTGTAAAAAAAGTTTAAAGTCAGTGAAGTTAAGAATATAATATTGGTTCAACCCTGTAGTTGTATTAAATGCAGTGTATTTTTTGTCAAGGTTTAGTTCATGATTGAACATGGTTGAAAAGCCACTACAATTTCGACAGTTAACCGCTAACAGCCGTTATTAATGAAATACGAACTTGATAAGTTTTGTCGAAAATTTATTTTAAGAAAAAAAATGGAAAAAAAAATACAAGGAAGCTATCCGAAATGATTTCCTGTTGGAAAAAGGCACTCGAGAAAATCTGAGCCTTAGATGTCGGTGGTTTGTCAAAAAGGGATGATATATAGAGCATAAAATGACCAGTAGACTCAGCTGACCGTTGCGAGGGTTGTGACCACTCAGAAATTTCCTCATTTTTATGGCGAATAACTTGAGGCCCTGATTTATCGTCTGGCCACCGAAAGAGCTAAGTCAGAAACACGAAATTAAAAAGGTGTACTTCGAGGGGGGTGGGGGTGGCCAAAACGAAATGCTACCGGACAAAGAGTGGACAAATGGGTCGTTTTGGGTCCAATTTCGATGATTGACCAGAGAGTGCAGGATGTGCCAGCACTCAGAATGTAAGTCCTAAATTTTCCCGAAATGCACCATCGAGGGTTTTATTTTTGCACAGGGTATAACATTTGTAACAGCAAATAAAACGTGGGAAGTGAAATACTGTCAAGCAGTAGTACAAGTTGGGGGAAAAGTCAAGTTTGTAATATACATTTTTTTATTTCAATTTGGGTTTTACGCAATATTGCATTTCGGTAAACCCTCTCGTGAGCCACTGCTGGTTTTTTTTTATTGAAGAAAGGGGCCAGTGGCAAGTTTTTATGGTGAATATGACTTAGTGCTTGTCGTTACTTGTTTCGAGCAATTTTAGAGAAAAAAATGGAAGCTGGCAGATGTTAATATTAAATAAACTCAGGATTTTGGCAAGGCGAGAGTCAGATCTGGTCGCTTGAAATGATCTAATATGGAAACTGGGATGCAATTAATTTTCAACTTTAGCATTAAACAATATGGATACAGGTCGTTTAATTTTTTCGTTGAGATTTACTGTTAAGGCTTCTGATGTCAATATGTTTAATTTTGACCTGACTATTAGACAACATATGAAAATGCCAAATTAATTAAACAAAACTATTCAGTGACAAATTTACGTTTAAAAACAGGTTTTGTTTTAATTGTCCGATTCATTTATCCAATTTTGAACAGTTAGCAACTATAAAAAACTAATTAGAATAATTGTGCTATTAAATATATAAATTGATGTTTATGAAATATTTTAAAATATAAAATATTACAAAATATTTTGATGATATATATATATATTTGTTATTTCTCTATTTCTCTATTTGTTTATTTCTCTGAATGTCGTATGGATTTAACTAATAAACCCAAAACAATTTTACTATGCTTACAACATTTAAATTTGAATAAAAAAAGCTTATTATGTTGACATCCTTATTTTAATGTGTAAACACCATATTCTAGGGTATTGTAAGCCCTGTAGTCTTTCATTTTACGTCACTATGTCCTGAAAGTACATGTATGTGAAGAATTTTGCCTATTAATCTTGTATGAAAATCATATGAAAATACTAAGAAATTTGACATTTTATGCTTAAAGTTTGAAATTAACTATATAAAACGTTGTATACATGCACATGTAGCTACCTTAAACCAAGCATTGCGCTAGAAAGATTACTTTATTCTTGCTAATGTAGCTCTATATCCAGTTATATAATTTGTAAAATTAAAGTAACATTTTGTCCATAAATGTAAATTTGGTGTACTTTTACTATACTTAAAAAATTGGACAGATAGGATTCGTGCTTTGTTTTCCTAATTCATTGTCCTAGCCCGTACGTTTACCAGTTTTTTTAGCAAATCCTAATTGCAAGGGTGTGACTATGGCTGGGCATTTTTTTTTTTGTTACGTCTCATGTCGAACTGTTAGTCTAATGTCCGTTAATAATAGCATAATTATAGCGTGTGACGTCAAGGCATTACCGAAATTGCGTTTATGGACGTTTGGCATGCCATTCACTGTGACTTATGACGTTTTCAGCTGACATTTTCACTAATTTTGGCGAATAGGCGTTTGGCTGGCATACCTTTGCCTGTCGTGATCTCAACTTTGACAAATTACGAAACGTTTACCTGAAACTTGTTTTTTTTGTATGAAAACTCCCATAACTCCCATAAACGCAAAAAAACTACATGTACACCGTATGTAGAGATTCCGCCAGTACTGTGAAGTTAGTTTCAGCAATGAAAGAAAACCCCAATATGGCGGACTGCTTTCTATTTGGCTTCATTTTTCGTCAATGGAACGGTTAGATTTACCCTAAATTAAAATCACTTCTATTTGGGACTTTTACCCGATGTAAAACGTTACAGTAAAACATTGCTAAGAGGACCAGACGAAATCGGTCAGGTCATATAGGCAGATGGTCAACATACTAAAAAAATGAGCAGCATAACCTGGTGGAAAGATCTGTATAAAAACGTGTGATATCAGTGCAAATATACTGATATTAGTAAAACGTTTAGTGTTATCAGTATATTGAGCT
>JAQIXS010002520.1:0-22386 GCA_034700785.1 Rossiulus vilnensis
CCGCTTAAATAAAACAAATTGACTGTCAATATTAATAAAACTAAGTAAAAAAAGTACATTTTATGAAGAATTCATGAAGAATTTTATGAAGGGATGCGGCAAAATTTTCTCGCAAAATCAACGGGTGAAATCAGATGTGATGCCACACAAACCTGTAAGTCCCGTCGGTCCCGCCGTTCCTTTGTCCCCCTTTTCTCCCGGCGATCCCGGAAATCCAGGCAGTCCTGGATCTCCTCTCGCTCCCGGCAGTCCGTCGGTACCTGGTAGACCAGGAAATCCTCGATCGCCAGGTGGTCCAGGCATGGTTAGATTTGACGGAACCATCGCTATGTCGGAAAGAACGTCGGTACTTTACGTTATTCGTTATTGGATTGCGTAAAACGACTTCATCCAAGATACGTACGCTGGTCTCCTTTCTCTCCTCTTTCCCCTCTCGGTCCTGGCTGACCGGGATCTCCTTTCTCACCGACGCGGGCTTGACCGGGGTATCCCTTCTCTCCTGGGGTTCCTGGAAGACCGGGAAAGCCTTTCTGTCCTGGAAAGCCCTAAAAACAGCGTAGAAATTGTTATAAATTGCAAGTGTACGAGTATTCGTTGTCGAGCGTTGCCTATGTGTGCAATCGTGACTTACTTTGTCACCCGAGAGACCCGCCGGTCCTGGGAAACCAGACGGGCCCGGAGGTCCGGTCGGCCCGGGCTGACCGGTACGACCCGCAGAGCCTGGTAGTCCTGGCTCGCCTTTGTCGCCTGCAAGAGGAAAAATGCTCCTGTGTTTTAACAACTGGTTTCCTCGGAATTCAAGAGATTAGAGGTAGCTCAACTGGTTCACTCACCGGGTGGTCCTTGGAGTCCGTCAGGCAGTTGTGCAGCTTCACCTTTGTCTCCTTTGGGGCCGAAGCCGCCAGTGATGCCAGGTGCACCCTAGGAAAACACTGTTTGATGCAACAACTACAGTGCATTAAAAATTCGTTGTTTCTGACCACAGCTTGGGCCACTGACCTCAGCTCCTGGGGGTCCCGTTAATCCCGGCAGACCGTCGTCTCCTCTGATTCCTTGAGGTCCCGGTTGTCCGGGCTCGCCGCGAAGTCCTTGTTCTCCCGGAAATCCGTCGTTACCTCTGGTCCCTTTCTCTCCCTTGTCTCCCGGCCTGCAGTCGTAACAGGTGCCTCCGCGGTCGCCCTTATCGCCATTGAGACCATTGCTGCCAGGGGTTCCTGGGTGTCCGTCGCGACCTCGGTCTCCCTTCGGCCCCGGATAGCCAGGAGGGCCCGCCGTTCCGTTGACTGCGTCACCAGGTGCACCTTTGCAGAGCCAAAGTAAAATGCACAAATGTTAAACAGGATTCCCTTGATTTTCTTGATTTCTTCCTGACTTTTCCAGTTTTTTTAACAAGTAAAGGAATTCCCTATGTCTTCACTTCTGTGTCGACTAATAACTATTAATGGTGTCTATTGGATTTGGTACTATAAATTCCTCGATCTTCAGTAATTTTTCCATGCCCTGGCATTTCCCTGACAGTTCCAGTTTTCAAGGTTTCCCGGGTCTGGAGGAACACTGTTGCAATAGCAAAAGCCGCTTACTGATGCCAATCATTATCGTATCGAAATGACCTAACAGTTAGAAAATTTGTAAAAAAAGAAAAGAGCTACAACTAGCATTTTATCTAGTAAAAGAAAGCAGACGTTTCATCAATTATGCCTCAAAACCTTCAACGTCTTCACCTATGTGCATTATGCCTACAACAAAACACTCCCATGCAACCCATACTTAATCAATGGCAATTAATTGTGAGATTATCTAAAAGTTGAATAAATAATAAGAGAACTTTTCATTAGACTGGTTCAGCGAACTTTACCTGCTGGTCCGGGGTAACCTCGGAAGCCCTTTTCTCCAGGCATCCCGTGCATGCCTGGAGTGCCGTCCATTCCTTTCAAGCCGGGGATTGAAAGACCGGGTGTTCCTGAGTTGCCTGGCTCTCCTTTCGGTCCGATGAATCCGGGCTGTCCGGGCGTGCCTCTCTGTCCGGCCAAACCTATTAAAAACATAAAAATGTGCATTGAATTGCTTTTCTCGTTCAATCGTTGAGTAATAAACCGAGACGCCTTAAAGTGATGCTCTTGAAGCTGGACTCACCCGGTAGACCGCCGTCTCCTTTTTCTCCTTTTGCGCCTGGAGGTCCTTCTCGCCCTGATAATCCGGGCAATCCGGGGCCTCCTGGCAGACCGGGGGGACCGCGAGGTCCGAAAGAACCTAACAGCGAAAACGAGATATAGCTGATTCGCAAGATTTTGAGAATTAAAGAGGGGCAAAAACGCGCCAGAGCTACAAGCACCTGGCAATCCGTCTTGGCCGGGAAATCCTGGAGGTCCTGGATATCCTACTGGTCCGGGGGGACCCTGAGGACCGGCCGTTCCTTTTCCGTGCTGAAATGTCATAGTCATTAGCATGAGTTTTCTTTCGCAACCCTGAATCAGTCGATCAGTAGATCAGTCGATAAACTTACCCCTGGACTTCCAGGAGCTCCTGGCTGTCCTTGCAGTCCAGATGGACCAGGCAGTCCAGAGTCTCCTTTCGGACCTTGCAAACCGTCCAGTCCCATGAGGCCATCGTTACCCCTGTCTCCCTTGAAACCTGGTGGTCCTGGTGGACCCGGAAATCCATCTTTTCCCTTTCGAACACGAGAATATGAAGCTTGTTCAGTCACTGATCAGCACAATGACTGCTGATGGATCATGGGTGCGAGCTAGCTCAAAGATTTCAATGTTCGATGAAAATATTGGATTGAAGATCAATACGGAGATGTCGTGGGTTTTGATATGAATGGGAGTGATCAAAATTATTCGATTGAAAACTTAGGATGTTTGACTAAGCTGATTTTAAATCTACCGCTGAAATCTCTCATTTTTGCGCAAGTCTATGTCACAGCGCCACTCACTCTTGGTCCAGGTGATCCCGACAGTCCTTTCTCGCCTTTCATTCCAAATTCTCCAGGATTTCCCTGAAAATAATCGCAAACGTAATCCTAAGAAACTGCACCAGTTTTGGTTATGCAGAAAACAAACCCAGTCTCGCGGTGAACGTACTGGAGGGCCTTCAGGTCCATTGTATCCTTGTGTTCCCTTATCACCACGCTCTCCCTATCGTAAAAACAATCGTTAGCGCCAATGGCTATCCCCTAAAATGCCAAAATTGCTGAAATTGTCGAGCGTTGGACATTACCGGCAACCCGGGCGGCCCCGTTGGCCCTGGGAATCCGATGCACCCTTCAGTGCCCCTAGATTCTTCCGTTCCTGGTGGTCCAGGGGGTCCTGGCGGCCCGGGTTCTCCTGAGTCGCCCCTCGACCCTATGTTGCATATTCCCGGTTGACCTTTGTCGCCTTGGTACCCTCGCTCTCCTTTGCTACCCTGAAAAAATGTAAGAAATCAATGTTTGTTTCTACCGGGAACCTCTCGAACACAACTGTTCGTGGTTTTTTATTTTGTAAATACCATTACAGTGTTGCTTTTTCGAAACATTGCGAGTAATACCGAATTTCTTGTTTGTTATGTTATTTTTGGGAAAAAATTGCGGAGAAGGATTGCCATGTTAAACTCACGATAAATCCTATGTCTCCGCGTTCACCTTTCGGTCCAATCACGCCGTCGGACCCCGGAATTCCCTAAAAGCAAAATAAAAAAGTGCAGTCTCAGTTGAAAAATCTGGAAGTACGAAAATCACTGGGATGGCCGCAGGTCATTTGCAAACAGTTCGTTTTGGTAAACGTCCACTTACAGGAATTCCTGACTGTCCATCTTTGCCGGGATCGCCCTACAATGATAAAAAAATATAACTTAGAAATTTTCCTTAGAAATTATTTCGTTTTGCTAGCCTAATTGAAAAATTAAGTTAAAATTATAAGAGGAACTCCTATCTCTCTTTCAGCCTGTTGCGCATATTTTCTAAAATCGAAATTAAGTAGGAACAATGTAGTGGCTCGAAACATCGAGGTACGATTTTAAAAATAGCAGACAATGCTGCTTGACCAGCGTTTCTAAAACGATTTGTTGTTTTTTCTAGTTATAACAATTAAAAATCATAAGAAATAAAGAAAAAATTGTGTGGTTATGAGATGACTTTTTTAGCCAGATCTTAAATATTGCTGAAAAAATTCGATGTCCTAGGGGGTGACGTGGGTTGCTTTTTATTAGAATTAGTGGGAATCACAATGTTAAACATTTTTGGGAGCCTATATACTAGGCAGTTTTAGGGCGAATGAGATTTTAAGCTATTTTATAGATTCATCAAGCTGTATCCAATGGGATTTCCATTTCCTTCGTTATAACGTATAGGCATTCATATGCGAGGAACTCACTTTTTGACCTTTCATGCCAGGTGCACCCCAGGCAGGTTCACCTTTAATACCCTTTGATCCATCCAGCCCTGGCAGACCTCGTGGTCCCGGATCTCCAGGGTATCCGGAAACTCCTGGCAATCCCTGCAGGAATAAATATAACGCTAGCAACTTTACATTCTATTAAATTATGTTATTAACTCCATGATTAGAAGTGTTACTCTAAGGACCCATAAAAACCGAAAGCCTCTTTTTCGCACATCTGGAAAGTAGGAGAAATTATTGCAAATTTGAAGAAGGAAATTTGAAAACGAGCTTACGCAAATACGACTGCGACTCTTTTTACTATTAAATGTTTAATTTTTTTAGCCTTTCGACAAGCGTTTTCAAAATATTCGTGATCGGTGAATGTTTTTCAGTATTTAGAAAACAAAAACGAAGTATATTTTGTGCGATTTTTAGGAAGCGGATATATAAAAATGAAGATTTATTATTATATTTTGTAAATTTCGACACGGGGCCTGTGCTTTTTTAGTCTTCCGTGACATTTTGGAAACCATTACCCTTCCACGATCAATCTACCAACTCACGTCCGTTCCGTTGCATCCGTCCAAACCCGCTGGACCTCTGGGCCCTGTGGTGCCTTGATGGCCCTAAAAGATGAACCAGAAAGGACAGAAAGATTCTTGTTAGACGAGGATGGCAACATTCTACAGATGATTCTTCCAAAAATCCATCTCTTCTTTTCTTACCGGAATCCCGGGTAATCCTGGAAATCCCGGCATTCCCATTTTACCCTGCAAATTGAAATCGTAAAAGCGTTAGTAATGAGACTTTTTGTCCGGCCAGGGTTATTCGACCACTGATTCTTTACCCGATCGCCCTTGAGTCCTCGGGGTCCTTGTGGTCCGTGGTCGCCTTTGAAGCCCTTAGGACCTGGCAGTCCTTCCATACCTTCGAACCCAGGTAAACCTTGGGGTCCTTGAGGTCCCAGCTCTCCCGGAATACCCTGTTGAACGAGGAAAAAAACTCAATAATTCCACTGACCTTGACGTATATCTGAAAACAATCACGATTAAGATCCGCGTCCGAACGACCATTGCCAAAAAATTAAAAGTTTTCTAGGGTGGGAATTTATAGCAGCGCGAATCATCTCGAAGAATCTCGGGTGAACTTCCTATTTCCTTTTCCATTTGTGCCAGACTTGCAGGCGATAAAATCATCGTCGGAAACAAAATCTGGGGAATTCATTGATGGAAACGAAAATCCTTGTACTGGGCCACGTTAATCGATTTGACAGCTAAAGTAAGAACTGCTCCCAAGGAATAATATTGTATCGTAAATTCAGATTACATGTACTACGATTTCAGGCATAAATATAGTAAAAACTTGGAATATTTTTTTCTTCGTCTATGATTCCTTTCGAGAATATACACGTAAACCACACAAGACACGACCAAATAAACAAAATGTATACAGGAAACAGAGTGCATAAAGGCCATAAAATCATAACACTCGCAATTCTTCATATTGAACAGTATATCACGTTTTAGCATTTTTAAGAGCTAACTGAAGTGTAAATTTCGATTGCTACCATAATCTTCATGTTAGACTTCCTGATATTTGATATTTACACATGCACTATACAACTTACATCTTACAAATGTTACATGTTGTATAGGTCATGTGTAAATATGAAATATCAGAAAGTCTAATATGAAGATTATGGTAGAAATTTAGTGCACACCTCGTGTTTTTGAGTTGATATGAGCAATTGAAATTTACAATTCAATTATCTCTTAAAAATGCTAAAAACGTGATATACTGTTCAATATGAAGAATTACAAGTGTTATGATTTTATTGCCTTTATGCACTCCGTTTCCTGTAGTTTATACATGTACATACTGCTTGTTATGTATATTATGGCGCCTTATGAAGTAAATTCTATGACGAATTTCTATGATTCTTCAATTCAAAGATTCTTCGTGAGATTTTCGCGTTTGTTTCGTCGCATTGGTGAAATAAAATTTGAGACAACTTGACAATAGTGACTTTTGGAGGCATGGTCATTGGTCAAGAGAGCCGTGGCCTTTGGTGGCAATAAGCGTCATTATAATTACCCGGGATCCTTTTTCTCCTATGCATTTGCATCCCGTCGAACATCCACCGCATCTGGCCTGATCTTCTTGCTGAAATTGAAAACAAAACAAACAAAAAATGTTAAAAATTAGGGCAAAATTCGATTGACAACCCTGTGATTTTCACCTCTTTTCGGAATGATCGAACCCTTTTAAAATTCAACAATCTACTAATACATCTACATGTACATAGTGTTTTCGTCATAAAAACGATGAGCGCACCAAAATTCAAGTATAGCCTTACCTTTTTACATTGTTTTTATTTATAATTATTTCATGTACATTATTATCGCAGAATTATTCATATTATTCACTAAAATTAAAGATGGCGACCGGTGCAGTGTTTCGAACGGACGCGCGCGGAACGTTCGTTATCACGCGCGCGCATTCCAATCGAAGTGTTGGAACGTTCTACTATTATACACGTAGGCCTACATTCCGTTTATTTCTACTATTTATTAGCCCTACCTAATATTTTATAGTTTCATTTATTTATTAATGAGAAACGTTGAGCGGGTTTTCAGCGTGGAGACAGTGTGTGTAAGCAGGGAAGAAAGAAACAAAACGAATCGTGCGTGTGGAGAAAGACAAACGAAGGCATCGTAAAATACACGCACAGCATAGTGAGTATTACGTGTACATGTATTAATATCGGAAACATCGTTTTTCAAAATGTTTGGGCCTCTAGGCGCCTCCCTAAATTCTTCGATCATGTTACGACCGTGGAATTGAATTAGTTGTTTTGTGTTCGTGGTTATTTCGATTTGGGCGACTAAGGCGAGGTCCTCTAAACGAGAATTAGCGATCGGAAAATATGAGGAAATAAATTAAGATGAAACTAATGGGAAGGCAATGATAGAATTACGGCTTCCATTGGAAAAGAGCCTTAAATCAGTGAACAGTTGATGGCTTTTTAGCGGTCAGAGCCAAAAGGCCGTCGATCATCGGCTGATCGATAATCACCGTTAATAACTCTGCAAATGATTTAATGCTTTTTTCTGCGTCTGTCTATTTTCGTCCCTGCCTTAATTCGCCGTCCGAGACCCGTTCTAATTACTATTTGGTTAAAATAATCTCAACTTCCGAAGGCTTTGAGGGGGTTGAATAATGCGGTTATTTCGCGAGATCAACTTCAAATTAAAAGCAGGTTTGAAACACAAATTGATTTCCGATGAGGACCCAGAGGCGACAATTGCCAGCTTATTTGTAGGCGATTGGGAGGTGTCACATTTAAAAACGTATTTTTTCAGGATAAGGAAATAGATTTTCCAATTTCCATCTGGCAGCATGGCCAAAACAAAAAGAAAATTGAATGCTTAATGCTCCGCGTTTTAAAATATCGTAAAATTCGCACCCCCTAGTTTTAAGGGTGAAATTAGGAAGAAAAATATTATTATACTTGAATATATAAGGTTAATATAATAACCGTGTCCACCGTGCAAAAATATTACTGGCACATGCTGTTTTTTTCTATCATTTTTATCAGAATAGGAGAAAAAATGTTTTAAAAAAAATGACTGTTACATGTTTGACGTCATCCTATCACGCCACATAACAAGATCGCATCTAAAATATCATCTCAATCCTTTCAAGTATTTTCCTATATAACATTCATTTTGTCTGAAGTTTTGAAAATTCAAGATGGCGTCCGCAAAAAATAACTATGCACAGTTTGTTGAAATGTCTGTCGAACGTGGGTTGGACTTGTTGGTGGTATTTGCAATGTTAATGTCACGTAGGCCTCTGCGAGGGTGGTGTTGGTGCCACACTCCACTCAAACACACATTTATTCATTTTTTATTATTTTTAGCAAATTAATCATCGACGATTAATTCATAAGCAACACACACAAAAAATGAACCCGAAGGCGGAAATCCTATTTGTGAGGCCCTGGGAATCGACTTTTCTCACATATTGCCAGCAGGATTTCCGAGTGCCCTCCACACATACGAAATCTTATCTGATTCTTCGTTCATAATTTATACGGAAAGACGAAAAAAAATTGTCAAAGGTCGTGAACTTCGTACAGACTTAAACCCTCGAAAGGTGTGTACAGGATTTGGTAATAAGAAATCAAGGCCTTACACTTTATTTTTAGCAGTACTGTGTATGTACATTGTACAGTGTTTCGTATAAAACGTTACACATTTTCCTAAATTTCCCCAATGGTTTTAAATGATTGGTCATTGCTAGATACGAAAAAAAGAAAGCGTTTCAGTGATATCAAACGTCTTAATTAGGACGCCATTTTGTGGAGACAGATCGAAAATTTCGTTGGTTTTCCGGAATCAGTTTTTTTGCTCTTTTTTTTCCCTTCAGGTGACCTTTGAGGGACGTTTCCCAAATGCAGTTTCAATGTTTCAAAAGCTGAGGCTGACATTGACAGGTCGGTCCAACAGTGTTTAAATTCGGGTTCCCCTTCACACCCCATCAGCGGCACGTTCTTCGTCGAAAACTGGGCCAATTTTTGGGAGATTTTTTTTGTCGTTTTCTTCCATTTTGCGTTGAGATTGGAAAGTGAGTCAGTGAGTGAGAGAGCGAAAAACCCCTAAAAACCCGTCTTAGCTTTCACCCAAGCCCGGGGCAATTTCTAAATATAGTCATGGAGTCGAGTACTCTGAAATCGAATCTCCTCATACTCGTCCTTTTTTTTCTTATTTATTTTCTTAATAAACTCCTCCATTGAAAGTGTTATATCTCTCTCTCTAGAGATGATGGCTGATGCTACCAGCTGCGCTCGCATTTCAGCTGTGTTTATGTTCGTGAGAACCGAGAAATGTGTGACCCATGGACCCCCTCTCCAGGAAGAGAAAGATAAAAGAGAGTGAGCAAGTGAAAACGCCATCTATGTTGCACAGCGTGCAACCTCTTACCCCTGGTACAAGTACCTAGTAACGTAAGGAAAAAACCACGCTAAACATTCCCCTTCCGCTCAAAGCTCCGCCCACCCAAGCAAGAAAGACGCCATCTTTTTTACTAAGACAGGTTTGAGACAGTTTATAATATAGCCATACTTTGTCGGAAGGTTTTAAACTCTAAGCCAATAGGAACACAGCGTTTCTCGCGCCCTTTCCAATGGTGTCTGCTGTATTGCTACAGCCAATGGACACGATGTGCACCTCGTATTCGCCATTTTTGAGATCCGCCATTCATTGGCTACACCTTGCTCCATATATCGAGATGGGATGTCCGTGGCAATTGCAAGTAAAGTTGCAAAACTGCCTTGGTAGATGGCGAGAGCAGCTTAAGTAAAAAATTTCCTGTCAACTTTTACGCAAAGCAGACAACGTTGAACATTGGGGAGGGACTTGTCTTTGACGTCAACGTGTTTTCCTAGGTATTTGTACCAAGGGTCAGTATAATCATTACAGCAGATATTAGTTCAAATATACTGATAGTAGTAAAAAATGTGGCGATATCACTAACCATACGAATATAAGTGGCCCAAAAAACCACTATAATACTGATATCGGTAGAACCAAAAACCAGTATATATATCAGGGGTTCCCAAACTTTTTTGATCATGACCCTAATTTACAATTGCAAAAGCCTTCGCGACCCTACATTTTTTTCCCTCACAATGTGCAAAATAGTCTATAAAAAGATTTTTCAATAAAAAATGTAGCAAATCAAATTTAAGTAGTTTATTCAAGAATTTAAGTATAAAAAAGTACAGTAAAAGTAATACAGAAATTGAAAACTGAAAGATTAAAAAATTAGTTATAAATTCTATAATCACGGAAACAGGCCGTGACCCTAAAAAATCAGCCCGCGACCACACTTGGGGTCGCGACCCCGACTTTGGGAACCACTGATATACATGTATATGCATCGTGATATCAGCATACTTATACTGATATCAGTAGAGAATCACATACTGATCTTTTCTCCAGGGAAGGTTTGAAATACGAAATCTCAAGCCTGTATTTATTTGAACATGATTACTGGCCATGTATGAGGGTCACGGACTTTTTTTTGTTGAAAATATGTATACAGTATATTTAAAAAAAAATTCGAATAAAAAATTTCGTTTCGCTTCTTTAAAACAATGTAATGGATTATTAGTTTAAAATAAAATATTTAAATTGATACCTTTTCAGCTAAAAGGTTAATTGATTTAAAGTTTCTGAATGGAATTTGGAACGTATCCTAAGTCATTTTTATAGGTCTGTGTTACAGCTAACTTTCCCGTAATCTATCTAAGCCGTAAAGCGCGGTATTGGTGTAGTTATCGAGTGATTTGAAGGAAATTGACTTTTTAGGCCTTTTTTTCTTGCTGAAAATACTGCTAGATGAGAAATACATCTCATCATTTTGGGAAATGGTGAGGGTGCTTTCACATGGATATATCAAGCTTTAGAGATTAGCGTAATGTAAGTTACGGTTGTGCTGATCACCTGAAATCGAAATAATTCAGTGTATATTTAGAGACAAGTAGTTATATCAAAGCAGAAACTAATAACGTACTACTGCTAGTAAATTGTAGTTAATGGTGAACAGTCCCGATGCAGAAATACCCACTGGCTGTGCCAATCGTTGAGCTGCGAACAATGTTGTGAGATGAGAATTCTGGAAAAAATAAAATGTGGATAATCTTTGAAAATAGTTTTGAATGTTCCAGTATAATATATTTCAAAATTATTTTCATTTGAGTTGGGCATTGTCTGATTTTTGGTGCTAAGAGATAGACCAAAGTTTGGTGTTACTAGCAAGTTCGCCACAGAATCAATCAATTTTTCATTTTACTAAATAATTAATAGCGTTAAATTCATTTAATTATTAATACTTTATTCAATTACCTTGAGCACCTCTAACGACCCTTTGTGATATAACTCTGGGTTTTTAAGTCCGATGTTAAGCAACACATTAAACGTTTCTTGAGCCTGAAAGTAAAATTATTTTTAAATGATAGTTTTGTCATAAAACATTATTTAGCAACCACGTTTGCTTCGTTGGAAATGGTTCGAGACTAATGGAAATGCACCAGCACATTTAGAAAAAAATCCAATAATCGAAAATAATTCAAGGATGTTGGACATATGTTGTTTAGCAAATTCCAACTTGGCAAAGTATTATTTTTAGTTGGTAGCCCTGGTGAGAAGATCAGTATGTAGTTCTGTAGTGATATCACTTTATATATACTGCTTTTTGGGACTACTAGTATCAGTATGGTTAGTGATATCACTAAATGTTGAACTAAATCAGTATATTGTACTGATATCTTCTGTACTGATTACACCGATCTTTCCACCAGCGGATCTGTAGTTAAGTATGCTCTAGAAACATTACAGTAATGTCTAAAATAATTGCATGGCAGTACTTATCCATCATGAAATTCATAATTTTTCGTGTATTTAATTTTGATGACCTTGGATTAATTAGTGGCAGTTTTTAAAAATATTAATTTTTAAAAAACGATATAATCAACATTCAGTGATATCAATAATCATATATATAGCAGCTAAAATATAACTTAATATTAAAACATCACATATAACATGTCATTACATTTTACAAGTCATTAAAGGTTTATTTATTTTGCATTTAAAGTTGTTCATCTGTATTAACTGATTAACTTTAGGCTGACAGAAAACTAATTTCTGAATTTTCTAAGGCTGAGCCAAAAGAATGCCCAACGTGCAAAAAACCAAACACATTTTTTCTTTAAACATTTATTATAATTCCTAAATTAATTTTTCCCAGTGTAGAATTGGTCGTCCATTAGGGTCTCTATTAGATTTTATAATTTGAAATGACCCGTTTTATGATCAAAAATTATGCAGTTGAAAAAACCGTTATGCAACCCGTAATGCTAGGTACATTGCAGGGAAAACCCGTTTACGGAAGTCCTAACTTGTTTCCCCCGTTTTTGTTAATTTTTGAAAAAAACAAATGGACCTTTTAAAAGCATAAAACAACGGAGACTAGTAGATTACCAATTGTACGCATAGGAAAATGAATTTAGAAATTACAGTAAATACTTGAAGCTCACCTCTGAGAACAATTTTCCTGCTGTGAACGTTATTGTCAGAATGTATGCCATAGCAGTGACGACTAAGACTAGCACCCGCAAAACCAAAACGTACATGTAAAACTCGGTAATTACTACACTTTCGGTAGAATTACTCTGCACATCCGGAGTGACAGTTTGATTGTTAGTATACATGTAATTCCCCAGTCCTCTCAGGTGCATCATATCCCATCCCGTTACGATTTGCACGACCTTCGCAGACACAAAGCACAGAATAAATGGGGAAAACGCAGCGTTCATAAGTTGCAGTAATGTTTTTATAAGCTGATGTTGCTTTAGAGAATTCCGGTAGTAGAAAACACCGGGTCTGCCGTGACGTTTGAGGTTTTCATTGAGAGTTTTGTAACAGCAATGCAGGGAGTAGCCCAGAACCACTATTAACGCCATGTAGAGGTTATTTACCAAGATGAACATCATGAAGGTAACTATGTTGATGCAGTAGATTGGTGTGGGATATAATTTTTCAATCTCAAATGGAAGAGTCTCCATTGCAATTGCCACAAGCTCATAAAACTGCTTCCGATCGTATAAACAATACAGGAAATTTAGGACCATGCAGGAACACATCATCAGAAAGCAAAAAACAAGAAACAGTCTGCTCATCCGAGTGATGCTCTGATGCACTGCTGGATTTCGATTGTGGCGATTTAGTATTTTCACGGTTTTTCTCAAAATGAAGTTAATTCGCTTTCGGTTCCGCCCAAAGTGGACCAAAACTGTGAAAATCAAGATACTGTCTGTGTAAAAGGCGGTGTCAAATTTTGGGTGCTCAGTGTCTCTTGCGAGCTTCAGTATCAAAATGGTTGTATCGCATAGAGTCCAGACAATATTCACCAACGACAGGCACAATAAAACACCTCTTTGCACTTTTTTTGGAAAACCATCCGACGATTGCTTCTCGATTTCAATCGTGAGTCCAACTAAGTTGAGCATCCAAAGTAAACCCTCGAAACATTTTGCGTGGGATTTTATGTCTTTAGAACCATACACTTCTAAGGCAGCCCCTCTGGGCATGACACGTACTTTCCGAATCATTGGAAAGAAATACGGAAATATAGGGCTGAAATGCCATTGCGTTTTTGGATCGGTTGATCCATTTAGTAAATTACAAGTGTGATAAATGCTCATCACGTTTGGCGTTTCAACGGTTGGAAAGGATAAGAAACCACGAGGCATTGATCATGCATGATAAAAATGATCGATATACAGCATGTGGGTCAAGGATATTAATTTGCACAAACATTTTAGCTGATTAATGTGTAAACTCTCGTGAGAGGTTAAGGCAATTTGCACAATGCTAGATAATGTTTTTAGATTGTAGCACTTATTAAAATGGGCTTTATATTGGAGGGAATTACCTTTATAATTGATCTAATTATCGATTTTGTATACAAGTAAGCTGATGCAGATGAACACTGCATGCAAGGAAACCCAGTGGTAATATTTAATTAAAGGATGTAAAACCATAACGTTCTAAATGCCTGGAAATCGACTTTTCATGAAAGGGAAAAACTGAATAATTTCTTTAAGAATAAAAACAATAAGTTCAAACGTTGCCCACCATTAAAAATACATTAAAGTTACCCATTTACTTAAAACAGTTGTGCTTCAATTCAATTCATCTCAATACCCTACTAGCAGAAAGTGATATGCCATGTGGTAGAGGGGTATAATCCATCTACTCAATATTATTCGTTGATTGCCACCTCAATGGGATGTACACCAATTTCGTTGTAAAATTGAATTTCAAGCAGCTTAGACTGTCCTTTGGAAGAGCATTCTAACGTCGAATGCAAGAAAAATGACCAATAGTACGGATCCGAATGTGCTCGGAGTTCAATAAGAGGGTTGGAATGACAGTTTCTACAACCTCGGTGTTACGTTTAAAGATTCCCTCTAACAAATTACAATTGCCTGATAAGGTAAATTTTTTAAAGATCCCCATTCTTTGAGCCTTCCGTCTTCATCGCAAGTTCTCCCATTGGAGATCCTAGGTCATTTGGGTGATGCTCTCGTCTCGCTGGTATGTACCAGTTACAAATATAGCAGCTCTACGATGTACCATTTCTAGCTTCTGCTTCCGACCATCCCTATAATGATTCCAAATTTTGCTGAAGTACTCGACTAGAAGTCCGACTAATGATAAATATCCAGTTTCTTTAAGTTTTGGAGGACAATTTCTAAAAATTGTTTGTACAAATCTAAGGCGTTGGCTTGCCACACCAGTAATTTTATTAATGTATGTATCCCAGCACATATCATCCGTGATGGCGATTCCCAAGTACATGTATTTAATGGATGAAATGACTTTTAAAGGAACACCTTCTAGCTTGTAGTCAGATGTTGTTCTTGCTATTTTATGGGAAATCCTCATGACCAAACCCTTGTCGTTATTGAGCTTAAGCTGCCATTCTGATAAGATGGTAAGATCCCTTTGCAATATTAATGAATCCTCAACTCTGACCTCATTGTACAGTGCAGAATCGTCAGCAAAAAAAAATAGAATTACAAGAAAGAAGATTAGGCAGATCATTGACAGACAGCAGGAACAGTAGGGGGCCTAAAACACTGCCTTGAGGAACTCCAAATGCTTTCTCGAAATTTTTCCGATCACGTTCTAAGTGCCATGAGCTGTGCAATTAAAATTTACGTCCACAAGTTGGCATTAATTTCTTTATTTTGGCACCCATGTTTTGAAATCTAGCTTCTGAAACATTATTTCGGAACACGGACGTGGTTCCACGGGCCCACGCTGAATGCCCTTTATTCCAGTCCTCTTTTCCAAGGTTGGCTTTAGTTAGATTTACCGTCGTTCCCTTGGATATTTTCAGTTTTGTGTCCAGATATTTCTGAGCATTTTTCAATGTGAAAAAATTAGTTATATCATGTTCACAACAGCCCTGTGATTTGTACATTTCACGCTATAGTGATTGCTGGGCATGATCAGCACCAAAAGCTTGTGTAATAAACGCGAAACTTACCGCATTGAATAATTTCCCTGCTGCCAATGTTATGACAAGAATGTATCCAATGGCGGACAAAATTGTGACCAGAATTTGCAGAATTAAAAAGCTGGTGTACGGGGCTTCTTCTTGATGTTTTCTGCTTTCAGTGGAATTATAAGGATCTGTCCGGGCGGGAGAAGTGACAAGTCCACCGAGTGTGACAAGGTCCCAACCGGTGACGATTTGCATGACCTTCGAGCAAACGAAACACAGAACGACAGGCGAAAAGTACGCATTGACGTCCTCCACCAAGGCCCTGATGGGCTGGTGCTGCTTCATCAATTTCCGGTACTCCTGAAACGTCCAACTCCCGTGGCATTTGCTGGTGTCGTTCAGCATTTTGAAGCAGCAGTGCAGCGAGTACCACATGGTCACCACGAGCGCCATGTAGATGTTGGTTCCGAACGTGAACACGTTGTAGCTGGTTTCGATGACGAATAGCAGCAAAATTGGCTGGAACATCGCAACCTGTGAAGGGAGATCCTCCAGCAGCATGGCCAACATTTCTTCAAAATTCTCCATGTCCCAGAAGAGCAAGAGCAAGGTCAGAAACACGTTGCAGAACAGGGCGAAGATGCTTCCGATTAAAAAACCCTTGCTCATCCTGGAGATGCTCTGATCCACAGATGAATTCTTAGCAAGGTGGTGTAGCGTCTCCATAGTTTCCCTAACGATGAGGTTTATTTCCTGTCGTTTCCACCAAAAGTTGATCAGAATTAGGCAGATCAAGATGTGGTCAATGTAAAAGGCGACTTCGAAGCAAGGGTGCTCCTTGCCCTCCATCACCTGCTTGCTCAAGAAGGCTAAGCCAGTTATGGTCCACACAATGTGTAGCAGTGAGAGACACAACAGCACACCTCGGTGCAGTTTTCTTCCAAGAGACTCTTGTGCTGGGTTCTCTGTGTTTATCGAGATCCCAACCACTTTTAGCGCAAGTCGAAGGCATTGAAAACTATGCGATTCTTGTCCTGACGTCCCTGAATTGGAGTTTCCGGATGGAGACTCTGAGGTTTGGACGTTTTGGTTCTTGATTTCTGATGCCACCGATATCATTTCCAGAAACGCATTAGCTGCTTGCCTTTTTTAAAAAGCTGTTTGCAACACTACTGGAACATTTATAGCCCTTGTATCATGAACACATTAAGCGTGGGAGTTTCCTTGTGTACTTAGTGTTGAAATTGAAAACGGTAATAACACAATTGAAAAGAATACCGCACATCTGCACGACGACTTGTTCAATGCGAATGTCCAATAGGCACGCGCTGAGTGATCAGCGCAAATTGGCGTCTATTTTATTGATCAAATAATCATTTATGTTGTCTTTGAATGGTTTCACAGGTAGTTACTAATGTAGAATGCCGATAATTTGGTCGATGCCATTATTAACGCTGATGACCGAGGGTCACTAATTAAATTTAACTAATCTCCTTGTGCAATTCGATTTTCATAAAAGTTAGGGTCTTATATGCATGTATACAAGGTGTATACTGGGAAATGCCTTTTATAATTGATCAAATTATCAATTTTGTACATAAATAAGCTGATGCAGATTGACACTGTAATGTAGAAAACCCCCAGTGATTATTAAGGACCTATAATTGAAGGGCGTTTAACCATAACGTTGTAAGTGCCTGTAAAACAACTTTTCAGGATAGGGAAATGACTGAATAAGTTGTTTAAAAATAAAAAACAATAAAAATAATAAGTTCGAACGTTGTACTACATTAACGGTAATTATAGCAGGCATTTACGGAAACAGTTGTGCTTTTTTCCAAATGTTTCTAAAAACTTTATAAAAGCCGCGAGTTGTGCAACACAAATAATCGTTCACAGAACCATATCTTTTGCAAGTAGGGCAGTAGCGCATTAATGCCATTCATTCCTTCATTTTGGCGCCCATGTTCTGAAATTTCGCTTTTGAATCATTATTTTGGAACACGATCGTGGTTCCATGGGCCCAACGTTGCATCGCCTTTATTCAAGTCCACCTTATTAAGCATGGTTCTAGTAAGATTTATCATTGTTCCGTTGAATATCTGCAGTTTTTAGTGTCGAATTATTTCTCTGCACTTTACAAAGTGGAAAAAATAAGTTATACAGTATCATGTTTATAACAACCCTGTGGTTAAACCGTGGTTTGTACATTTCGCACCATTGTGACTGCTTGAGCCTGGACCCAATTAGCACCAGTTTAAAAACCAGTATAATAAGCGCACAACTTACCGCATTGAATAATTTCCCTGCTGTGAATGTAATGGCAAGAATGTATCCAATGGCGGACACAATTATAGTCATAAAATGAAGAATTAAAAAGTAGTTGTACGTGGTTCCGTACGTTTGCTGCTCTGCTGCTCCGTGAGGTTCTCTGCTTTCAGTCGAATTATAGGGATCCGTTTGTACATGTTTACCGAGATTGACAATGTCCCAACCGGTGACGATTTGCATGACCTTCGAGCAAACGAAGCACAGAACGACAGGCGAGAAGGACGCATTGACGTCCTCCACCAACGCCCTGATGGACTGGTGCTGCTGCAGGAATTTCCGGTACTCCAGAAACGTCCAACTCCCCTGGCATTTGCTGGTGTCGTTCAGCATTTTGAAGCAGCAGTGCAGCGAGTACCACATGGTCACCACGAGCGCCATGTAGATGTTGGTTCCGAACGTGAACACGTTGTAGCTGGTTTGGATGACGAACCGCAAAATTGGCTGGAACATCGCAACCTGTGAAGGGAGACCCTCCAGCAGCATGACCAACATTTCTTCAGAATTGTCCATGTCCCCGAAAAGCGAGAGCAAGGTCAGAAACACGTTGCTGAACAGGACGAAGATGCTAGCGATTAGAAAAGCCTTGCTCATCTTGGAGATGCTCTGATTTACAGGGGAATTACCAGCAAGGTGGTGTAGCATCTCCAAAGTTTCTCTAACGGTGAGGTTTATTTTCTGTCGTTTCCACCAGAAGTTGATCAGAATTAGGCACATCAAGAAGTGGTCAAGGTAAAAGGCGGTTTCGAAGCGAGGGTGTTCCTTGCCCTCCATCACCTGCTTGGCTAGGACTACTAAGCCAGCTATGGTCCACACAATGTGTAGCAGACAGAGACACACCAGTACACCTCGTTGCAGTTTTCTTCCAAGAGACTCTTGTGCTGGGTTCTCGGTGTTTATCGAGATCCCAACCACGTTTAACGCAAGCCGAAGGCATTGAAAATTGTTTGATGCTTGTCCTGACGTCCCTGAATAGGAGTTTCCAGATGGAGACTCTGTGGTTTGGACGTTTTGGTTCTTGATTTCGGGTGCCACAGATATCATTTCCAGAAACTTATAAGCTGCTTTTTTAGCTGTTTGCAATACTACTGGAACATTAAAAGCCTTCGTTTTCCTATGTCCTTAGTGTTGAAATTGAAAACAGGAATAACAAAATTAGAAAAGAAACCGCTCATCTGCACGACAACTTAATGATTATTGCGAATGTCCAGTAAGCACGCACTGAGTATGACCTGTGTAAATTGGTGTCGATGTTATTGATCAAATAATCGTTTTTTTCGTCTTTGAATGCAAGTGAAACAGGTAGTTAGGAATGCGGAATGATGATAATTTGGTTGATGCCATTATTAACGCTGATGGCAGGGGTTCATTGCATAAATGTAACTAATATCCTCTACAATTTTGTTTTCAAAAAATTTAGAACCTAATGTAATGTATACAGTGGCAGACAAATGGGCGACAGTTGTTTATACATAATGATAATGTTCTTGCGTTTTATTGCAAGTTCATACATTATGCAGGCCTGCATGTATTATACCCTCAATTAAGTTTATTCGTCAAAACGAAGTGATGAAACAACATGTCATTACAGAACCAAAAACTGGAAATATGAAGCTGCTGCTATGCTGCAATAAAACAAGAACTAAATTATGCATGTCAATTTGTAAGTTAACTACATGCTGATCCACAAGTTTAAATTTTTGTATTATAGTTCTTTAAGAATCTCCCATTATCTTGTTAATACTCATGAACCCTTTAAATTGGAATTACATTCGTCAAAAAAATCGCCATATAAGTTTTTAAGGTGCAATTGTACCTTTAAAATGTACCGATTACATAGTAACTGCTGAAACAATTTACCATGTTTTATACGTGCCTTCAAGTTATGTACCTTTCTGTATGTATTATATAATGCTGGTACCTCCTAATTAATATCAATTCTACACAATGAAAATTTAATTTTAAGTTGTAAATACTTTATAGTATCTTTAACTTTTCTGTTCTATAATACTGTCTGCAAATAATTTTAAGATAATATTCATCCATAAAGCATAACATCCTTTTTCCATGCTCTGGGAACAATGCTTGGCCCATACGCTGGTTGATTATCATATTTATTCTGTAAATAAAAAGAAATACACTAAATATTTGTTTAGGCTGATTGAAATCATAGTTCAAGCAAAAAAAAAATAAACCAAAAGAATGTAAAAGAGTGCATGATTTTATTAAGCATGCCAGGTACTAATTTAAATTTTAGAATTTGACTGTCAGTTAGACGCTCATAGAGAATGTAGTTAATATTTCAAAGATTTACTTGATATACTTGATCTAAGCTATACTAAAAACACTATTTTAGGCTATATCCATAAACCTTCAATACAGAAAATATGGAAAATGTATAAGATTTACCTGATCTACTTCGTCCAAAATGAGTAATGCTAGTGTGCCTTGAAGGTGGTTTTCCACAAAATACACTTGCCAGTGTAGAAAACACTGGAAATCTTTCTGAAGAACTTCTCATGATCACAATCACTGCCCCTGTCATTACGGGGTTAAAGTGGAGTATTACAGTTATCCTTGTTTGCATAATTTATTTTCCATCACATAAACGGATTAAAAACATAAAACTGACAAAAGCATGAAAATGAACAGGATGTTTCTTTGTTTACTTACTTCCAGTTTCTTCATGCATTCTTATTGGCTCAAGTAGGTCACATGACCAGAGCTTGTGGTACATGAGGTACATTTGAAAGATATGTAACTCCAATGTACTTGTACTTTGTGTGCACCCACTGTCATATTATTTTCAATTTAAAGTAACTCATATTTATGTATCTTATCCAGATTTAATGCAAACAATATCTGGAAAAGCATTATAACTCCAGAATATCTAGCTGTACTTGAAGTGTAACTCAAACAAAAGGTACAAGGACTTACATGACTAAGATGTTTATAAGCTTTAAGGCGATAATCCTTGCAATGAATAAAAATAAAAATTAAACTGATGAGTAATTGAAATTGATACTGAGAGGTAGGAATGCTTACAAATTCAAGTTTACAATGAAACCACGGGGTGCTGAGATTTAAAGGTGGTTGTCTGCTTACTTAAAATGACAGTTTTTGCAATAAAGGCATTATATAGTATTGCGTGTAGACCTACAAGATGTTTTGTGAAGTCAGCTAGTATAGCTTTTTTAAAATTTCATTCACTTTAGAGAATGATAATGATAAGTGTATAGAATGATTAAGGTAAACAAATTGCTTCCATTGACAAGATCTGAATGGAATGATGGTGAGAATGCTTTGTTTTATTATATACGGTCAGGCATTCATGCATGTCTGGGCCTTTGCAATGTCGTTAATAGAGCAGCACCTAGGAAATTTTTGATTGAATTTTCCTGAAGCCTTGTCGCATGTAACAGTGCCCATCATGTTCTTACTGTGTGATATTCTAAAATTTTAACTGCAGAAAATGAAGCAAAACATTGACTTCAAAGGCTGTAGAGCGTCGTCAAATTATTATAATCTAAGCATGTGCGACATTTAATTATCGATAGGAAAGATACAAATGACATGTTTCTGCTCGTTTGGAAACAAGATTGCATATGTCCAATGCATGGCAGATAAGCTACTTTTTAACAGTTAATACACCTGTTTTCACTTTGACTCTACATGTAGTTAATATGTTGATACTAAAATAATTTTTCAAAAAAGCTTAATTTAAAATACAATTGTGCCAAAGGGAAACCTAGGCAATCTGTTTCAATACAATTTTTTTGAACTCAGGTGCCACTTTCATAGCTGCTTTTTAACTTGCAAAGGTTTAGGCTACAAGAATTAGTGCAATGCAAGCTTGCACATCATGAATTGAAAAAAAAAAATTTTTTTGGAATATTTTTAAACTTGCGTGTTCTTCGAGTAACTGGATAAATGAAGCTGCACAAATTGCGAAAAATTTCCCTAACCTCTTCGGATAGTTTTCCACCTTCAAATGCAATCGCAAGAATAAAACCAGCAACTGTCGACAAAGTGATGGCAACTTGAAGAACGTATGTCACCTGACTTTTCTGATCGACTAATTCTGGAAATTCTGTAGCATTTGCAGCAATCGAAATGATGCATTTCACATCCAACAAGATGAAGTCCCAACCCGTAACTATTGGAGCAATTTTGAAACAGATTAGGCAGAGCACGGCTGGGGAAAAGGCAGCGTTAACGTTTTGAACCAATGTCTGCACGGATTCGTACTGCTTTATAAAGTCATCCAGTTCTGAGATGTTTCGTTTCGGTCTTATTGCTGTTTTGTTGAGCTTCTTGATGCAACAGCACGAAGAGTGGATAGGAGCAAGTATTAGCACCGTTTGGTTCATGTAGAAAAATATTTCGTAGCTTGGACGTTTGCCTTCACGCAATTCATTGCCTAATACCCTAACAATGCCATAGTTGTAAAGTATAGTAAAGACCAAACAGCATGAAAGTAAAGCAAAACGATATATATATTTTTTAGCAAACTCCAGGACCTTGATTTCTCAAGCCCAAATGAAATTACAATGGCATTAAGGAGAGTAAATATTGGTTGAAAGTAGCCAATTGAAGCTCTCGTGGTATCTTTTTCGTC
>JAQIXS010002521.1:0-22386 GCA_034700785.1 Rossiulus vilnensis
TACAGCCTCCTGAAATGCGAACACAGGATGCATTTTCTGAACAAAACTGAGTTATTGTTGTGACTGTAAAACCCATGAATCATTTTATTCAATAAATGACTAAAATCAACCAGCCGTAATAATGTGGAATGGAAAGAGTACTGGAAATGTGAAATGAATTCAGATTTTGAAAAAAAAAATGTTAGGAGAGACGTTTTTGCAGGAGCCATTCCCAACCTGATATAATTGCGATGAATCAATTGGGACATCCATAAGCCTCGTGGAAACATCTGTTTGAAGCAATACCTGACTACTCCTTGATTGGATGGAAAGAGCAGGGAAATATTTGAACACTAAATTCTGCAGAAATCCAAGGAACAATGATAAATATCTTTCAGCGAACAGGACTGTACACAAGGGGGGGGGGGTATTTCGCCCCCACTTCAGGAAAAAAAAAAGAAGAAAATGACCATTAAAACCGTCACAAATTTTTGGAATTTCGACTGAACCCCCAATGAGCAAATACTCCCCCTCCTCCTATTTCCAAGTCATGTGTGTGGACCTGAAAGCAAACTTGGTAAGATGGGCATGAATAAAGGTTATTCAACGTTGGGCCCATAGAATCACGTTAGTTTTACGAAAAAAAAATAAAACAAAAAAAAACGTTTCAGAAGCTAGTTTTTAAAACCAGGGCATCAGTGCGTTGCTGTCTTACTTGCTACAAGAGAAGAGGGAGTTTTTAACGTTTGTTAGGATGCAGTACGAGTACTGTAGCACATACGTCGCTATGGACAATTTTCGACAAAATACACTGTTTCACTAAGCACTCATTTCTGTTTTCGGTCGGTGGTGAGCAACGTCAGAACAGAACGTTCAGTTCTTTGATCGAAATGAAGTTAGTGCTACAAATATTCTTCACGGACACTTCAGTTTTCCCCTCCCCTGCAAGGTAGATGGTCTGGCACTTACAACGTTATGGCCTGGTACCCGTGACATGGTGAAACTTAAAAAAATCGCTCATTTAAATCAACTGTAAAGTTGAATTTTAGTAGTCTCATGTTAAATATGATATGAAATGATTCTGAAAGTTGTCAAGGATATTCTGTAGAACAATGAATTCTTTGTCCTCGCTACAATGGTTATTGACACAATTCAATGTGGCATGCACGCACTTCTGAAGTTGATTTGCTTTAGCTGTGAGGATTTCCACATTGGACACTTTTTTCCAATTCAGAAAAGAGGCGGTACTAAAGTCAAGTTTCAACCACGATTGCTAGTTTTGTTCCAACACAACTGTTCGCAACATCAGCTATGCACGCTGTCTGTATCCATGCAGCGCTGGCGGGGAATGCCACTGTCTGCGAAGATGGCTTTGTCCATTAATTGAGCGAAGTGGAATTTGTTTGGGCATTTTATTCCATTAGTAAAATTGGCCGTAGATGCAGTTTGTACTCTATAAATACGTGATGCTCGTTTATTAAACCACTTACTGCGCTTCGCGAATTCCCTCGCGGCGTGGAGGGCATTCTAAAATGTTCGCATTACGCAAACGACGTTGTCGCTATCGCACCAATTCCTCGTATTTATGCCGCCATATTTTTGCGAAACTGTCCATTCTGTGCGGCGTGCAATTGATTTCACATCGTCGCCCAGCCAGGCCGTCGAACGCCGTCGTTTTCAGTCATTAAGAAAAGTTCAATTTGAAGCCCTGCAAAAATGAGCGTCTTGGGAGTCGGTTTCGTTCTGGTCGCGAGGCGCTTTCTTTCTCCAGGAGCCATTCGTTTTAATTATTTTCTACTCTGTGCCAGACTTTCTTTTCTGTTTAATCTGCGTGCCAATTAAATCTGCTCGAGCTTAGTAGCCATAGCAATGAGCCTGGCGAGAGATGGAAATTCGCTAAGCCAGCAGATAGACGCTACTTTATAACGAAGTGTCAGAGTGGGGAAGTCCCACTGCAAGGTGGAGTGGAATTTGGTCGGTTATGTCCTTAGGAAGCTTTTGTCCGATGAGGAAATTCGGTAATGTTGCTGGCGCTTGCAGCGTTCTGGAGAGTTTCTGGCAAAAACGGGCCTAGACGGTGCAGCGTGCTTCTGAGAGAATATGCTTTCTCCTAGATATTGCTGGGCCGTGGAGCGTAGAATGTACAGGGCGATTCGTAATTATTGTCGGTTTCCATGGTCTATAGATCTAAAACCGAAAGCAACCACATACAACTGAGTAAGAAAGTGTAACTCGTGGTTTTATTTGGCAACACCTCTTTGCCGCAGTGATTTCTGGGTGCTAATAAGACGTCAGTATTCAAAATGGTGAGCGTTCAATTGAAATCAATGTGCGTATACTTTGCTTTTTGAAACGAAGACTGCTATCACAACGCAACATCGTTAAGGGTCATCCATGAAGGAATTCCGGGAAGGTGGGGGGGGGGAGGGGTTTGGGAAAATCGGACACTGGCGGACAGGGGCAAGAAGTTCAAGAAAACGGAACTTCCGCAATTTCCGAATTTAAAACAGGAAGAAATGACTAAAACCTGAAAAAGTATCACTATGGATTCGATGCTTATAAATAAATTTAAAATAATATTATGAATTTTATTCAATGCGAAATAATTTTTCAAATCTTAACGGGACATATAAACACTTCATTCATTCGATCAACATCGTCCTGCGAAGTTACTAATTCGATCTTCCCGCTCCTTTTCATTCCAGAGCACATTGATTTCAATTGAACAGTTACCATTTTGAATACTGACGTCTTATGATATTAGCTCCCAGAAATCACTGCGGCAAATAAGGTGTTGCCAAATAAAACGTTGCGTTCAACTTTCTTGCTGTGTTAACAGTTTTATGTGGCTGTTTTCGGTTTTAGATCTATAGACCATGGAAACCCGACAATGGTGATGAATCACCCTGTATAACTGGACGCAGGTAGTGCGATTGGGTAGACTTCGTAAATGCGGTAAATACGAATGTTGGCCAAATTGTGTTAGCCATCCATCTATTGGTTTGTTTGCACACTTGTTTAAAATGCGGCGTTTCCCCTCTATTAAATATGTAGGATGTGGCAATTACACGTTGGCTTCCTCGCAGGCCAGATTTGGCGTGATTAATGCGCGATTTAACGTGCCTTTCTTTGTTTGCTCATTTTCAGATTGATTACCCTGACGTGCAGTTGCCACGCTCTGGACCCCGTCGACCATGCATGAATATGAGTTTGGACAAATTGCATATTCCTGGGCAGGATGATCCATCACTGATTTCAACGGATGGATCAATCGATCCGGAACAGGTGCGTCTGTAACAATGCTATGCTCTGTTGATTAACTTTAAACTACCCCCATTGTGGAACCCCCATGAAGTGATTCCTGGCCAATCAAGTAGCATCAATCCGAAATTTCGAATTTACGCCTAGATAGCACCTCCACCCCAACTCCATGCCTACCATCTGCTCACTAGCGTCTTAACTTTTGTGATCAGCTACTAGTGTTCCAGCAGCAGGTTTTATGTCAGCATCTTCTGCAATTTTATGACATTGATCACAAATCACGGGGGTTTCCTCCTATTCCCCCATTACGTTTTCATAAGAAAATTGCTTTGAACTATAATTAAGCCCAACCCAGGGTCCCAGAAGTATGCCTACCATGCAATTTCATTCCACTTCCCCCCACCCCACATCCCATCCCCGCACATTATTGCTTCAATTGCTCGTTATAATTTTATTTTTTCCGGTGTAGAGTTTGTCGTCCACAAGTGTCTGCGTTATTTTTTATACTTTGAAAATGTCCCTTTTATTTATATAAAAATATTAAATAAAATTGAAAGACTTATTTCCGAAATAAGCACAACGTTCTTATAACGCAGACCCTCGTGGAAGACAAATTCTACAAGACAAAAGCTAAGTTTAGCAATTCTAACAAGTATTTGAAGTATTGAACGGGGTTCAACCTATGCAGACATTTTCGAAAGATTAATCACATATTATATATTTTATCCCACATTTCTTTATTCGACGTTTATTCGAAAATCTATCACATTATGGATTTTGTTATAATTTCTATCCGATAATTTAAATCGAAATTATTAAAAGCGCGTCAAATGGTGACAAAAATTAAAAATCAAGGAGTCTATTTTCCATGAAATGGTGTTTTCAGAAATACATTCAAATATATGCATTGAGTTCCTGAGATCCCATGAAAAAAAACTCAGGTAAGAGGTACCTCCAACATCCCTTCGTCAGTCTTATCAAATTCCGGATTGATGTTAACAATGCATTTGAGCTCATCATCATTGCTTATACAGTAGCATTCCATAGTAAGCCTACATTTTGAAGTATGTATAGGCCCAATAATTAGATCAACCCACGATCCTAGCCTTTTTTTTTATTGCGATATCAAAATTCTTATCGATTTCGTGATCGTCTGTAACACCTTGCAAAGTAACGTGTTTCAGCGATCGATCTTGTAACATGACTTCATTAGTTTTTTCGCGGGGATAATAACAAACCTTTTGCCGTGGCCGAAGGATTTCCCCGGGGAAAAAATCCCCTTTTTTGCTCGTATTTCGCGTAATGCCCATTACCTCGCCGCCGCGATAACCTTTGTGGATATGAATTGTCCATAAAAATAACATGCGCTTTACGCCGAGAACATTATATCCTCGGCTATAAAATGCGGCCAAGTGGCTTTTCTGAAACAAATGGTCGAGCGGCTCATTCGACTTTCAAGCTGACCCAATCGAGACTGGGTCAGTGGTGCCTCGAAAAGAAATGTCCGAGTCTTGGATCCGAACCCTGCACCTCAATGTTCCGGAAGTAAAGGAATGGCGGCTGAAGAGACTCTGAAATGCATAATTTTCAGCTCTGCTTCGGTCAGCATTTGCGCGGGCGATGGTTTCTGCCGTCTGGGCGAGAAGAATGAATATTTTTGATTACGTGAAATTGCGCATGCAAACCGCAATTTCCGTTTTGCGCTCAAAACGCACCCGGAATGGCTTCGCTCGCCTCCTTAGTTTCGCAATTCGTTTGCCCAATTTCGCCCAATTCCCGCATTGCGAACGTTTTCGGTGAACTGGTTATTATCATTGCTAAATTTATTTTACCCCCACGTGGAATTGGAGTTGCTTGAAAACGTCTCGTTTATTTATAAACAAAAATATGATTTTCGGTTTCCTCCCCGCCCTACCCCCCCGCATGTAATTCTACGTCAAAAAGGATGCCCACCGTGCGAAAAATAGCACATTTCAGGGTTCGTGCGTCCCTGGATAGTCAGGAAAGTGAAAAATGGTCAGGGATGGTCTGGACAAATCACTTTTTTTGTTCAAAAATTAAGAATAGTTTAGTGTAATTCCTGATTGTTTCGATGAATTTCAATGGCATTTTCAATTAAAGGTGCTCTTTAAATTGTTTTGAATTGTTTTTGGTGTTTATAAATATTTTATTTTCGTCTAATTCACTGATAAAAATGCAGTTGCCCAGAAATTGCTAGACTTGGAAAATCTTTTTTATCTCACTGCGTTTGAATGTGTTTTGCTCCAGAAATTATTTCCAAAAATTCAACGAAATTGGCTAGGATTGCCCGGTCAAGGTTATTTAGAGAAATGATATTGTAAATTTTAGCACGAAGCCTGCAGTTTTACTGGAAATACATGCTTTCATATTTCCTCAGTGTGGAATTGGTCGTTCACTAGGTCAACCCAAAAGGATGGATGCTCACATTCGATAATGTTCAGTTCACTTATGAAGCACCTAAATAAACTCCAGATGTTTCTCTCAATGAAACCGAAGGTCAAATAACGCCTTCTTTCAAGTTGAGTTATTTTTATGATTATAAATGAACGGAAAATTTTCAAAGAATCCTCCTAATGGGCAACCAATTCTACGCGGAAAAACAAATTTGGCAGCCATAATAAGTATTTGAAGCTAAGGTGTAATTGTTTTGCGTGGTGGGCATCATTTTGGATCTCGCATAAACAATCTCATGGCAAGCTGCTTGGAGACACGTGGGCAGCAAAACGCGGATTCTAAGAGTTCGATCGGAAGACCGAAACGTTTCGGATTTGAAAATAAGCCCCTTTTTAAGCATCTTTAGCTCATCAAGATGGATGAAAGACGGGCAATTTCCTGCGGCGCAACAAATCACTATAACGATCCGCCCGCAGACGTTTCAATCAACTTTCGGCGATCATCCTTTCTTTTCTGGCTTTGTGAAAGCTAGCCACTGTTTGTCCTCTTCAGGTTTGTTGCTCTTTTGAAAACTCATCGCTTTCCGTACTTGTCTCTTTCGCAGCTGGCGATGGAATATCACCATCCCAACAAACACGTCCATCTCCACCGCACCGAGATGTATCTGAAGTCGAACCGCAACTCGCACAGCAGCGACACGTCCTCGGCCTACTCGGGCTCGGACACCATGCAGTCGGCCCACTCGTCCTCGCTGGAGGACCAAGAGGTCGACCTGTCCGGACTCATCGAGAGCGCCGTCGACTCGGACGATGAGGAGGACTTGGCCGAATCTATCGATGTAAGTGCCCTTCATTACTGTTTTTTTTTTTGCCAGTGACAACCATTCTTTCAGGGCGTTGAGAGCGCCATCGGGCAATGGCACCATCCAGCTTCGGTGGATTAACGCCAGGATAAGAGCCTGGTCGGGAGCGCGTTAGAGTGAGCGTGTACGTGGATGTACTGGAGGATTTGAATTTATTACCGAACAATACAGCGCCGATTGACGTTGACCGGAAATAAACCTCCAGCGTCTGATGTGGGAGAGGTTTGGGAGGAACGATGCGCAAACTCGAAGTTGTCCAAGTTTCAGGGTTCGTGCGCAACTAAAAAGTCGGGGGAAGTTAGGGAAGGGGATAATGGTCAGGAATGTCAGGGAAGGGGAAAATGGTCAGGACGTCAGGGAAGAGAGAAATGGCCTGGACGTCAGGGAAGAGTTAAATGGCCTGGACGTCAGGGAAGAGTTTAATGGCCAAAAAGTCAGGGAAGAAAAAAATAGGTAGGGATAATTCAGTTTTTAGGAAATCTCTTTTAAATATGCACTGAATTTTGAGTGGCACTCCCAATCGAAGTTGCTTTAAGTACTAAGAAATTGTTTACAAATATAGTTTGGTTTATTTTACTGATGAAAATGCAAATGCCCAGAAACTATACTAGAGCTGCCAGAAAAACTGGTAGTGTTAATAATAGATTTTCCCTTTGTTTGTGTTTAAAAAAGTCATGTAAATTTACTTGGGTTGGTCAGGGAAAGTCAGATAAGGGCTTTTCTAAAGTTTAGCACGAACCCTGTATTTAGGATATTTTGCAGCGATATTTTAAACATGAACCTCATTTCCATGCCCGAATAGCTAAGCTCTGATTGGTTTCTTTAGCAGGGTTCCCACTGATCTGGAAAACCTGGAATTTTCAGGAAAGTAGGAACAATCTGGAGAAGTCGGGGAAATTTCTAATTTTCATGCAAAAGTCAGGGGCATTTTCATCAGAGGAAATGCCACACATAATTTGGCATAATCTCAAATGATGCTTATACTACTCAAAAGATGGCGTATCCAGTCACACAAATATGGAATTCCCCTATTTTCCACAACATAATTTTCAAACAATAACTAAACAAATCAGTAATTGATAAATCTTGTTTCCACTTCAGTCTATTTCAGTCTTTTTAAAAACCTGAAAACGTCAGGAAATTTTAATTTTATTTCGATGGGAACCCTGTTCAGAAGAGCTTCCTTGCTCGCAGGGAGAAACAAACGCAGTTTTGCTCTACTGTTCGCTAGAAATTGTTCAGAAAAAATCCCAGGTCGTGACCACCCGAGGAAAAATACTGCGGAACTAAATAGTGAAGTGGAAAATCGGGCAGGTTGAATGACTTCATGCGGCAATTTTTTTTATCGCAGTTTTCCATTTTTACTTCTGGAAAAGGGCAAAGATCACGTCTCGAAGCTATTGAACAAAATTCGCCTTGCCTTCGAAATCGCCGAACGCGGGCATTTGAATTTAAAATGATTATGAAAGTAGTCCTCCGCGTTTTCAAAAGAACCTATTGATCTAAGTTCAGTTATTCTGCGGTCATCCTGTACCGTCTATTCAAGAGTTAAACAACTTAATTCATACCGCCCACCTATACTACACAAGCCTTAGAAATGGATTCGATTTCTGCTTAGGTTAATTTTTTAATTCCTACTTTTCGGTAAGAAGGTTTGACTCGGCCCCTGGAGAAAATCCACAGCTAGAAAAGCTGCCCAAACTCACGTCTACTCCGATATACAGTAGTATCAAGGCTGTGTCGGCGTGAGCTAGCCCAGTGAAACTGGAATACATGATCAATTGGTCATCTCAATTAGTTTTAAGAGTCATTTTCCGAAATTCAGACCCAGGGTTTATTTGCTGTTGATGGCTAGTTATCTAGCATCTATCGTTTCATGTGTGTTATTTAACAGTAGCAAGTGGGCTGAAAATATGTTGGCTATTTTAAAGTTTAGAAAAGTTAGTAAAGTTAGCTAAAAAGAAAAATATTAGTTGGAAGTTCCTTACTGTGCCTATCTTTGACTATGTAATTATTTGCCCTGGTGCAAAGAACCGCATAATCGGTACAGTAGATATCAGTACAAGGATACTTATAATAGACTGATATTAATAAAAAAATGTAGGGATATCGCTAAGCATACTGATATCCGTAGTCCCAAAACCAGTAGAATAAATAATGATATCAGTAATGTTATAGTGATATCATTATAGAATCACATACTGATGGGCTATCAAATTGTTAAATTACTGAAAAATAAGTCAAATTTATGTCTTGGAATTTTGAAATTTCGACCAAGTAGACGTCCTGAGTAACTATTCGGTTAAAGGGCGATGACAAATATGACTGCAAATTATCAGAAAGTTGGATGAAATTTGTTCCATACTTTTCTATGCTATAACTACACCAAAAAATTTTAACCAGTGCCACCAATATTTAAATGCAAAACAACTTGAGTGCAATGATTGCTGCAATCCGTTCATTGCAACGCAGATGACTTTCCGGAAGAAAGTCACGTTGGAATTGCATTTAACAACAAATTATCTCTTTAAGGGTTGAGACCAACCCAGGCTATTGAGTTGTATTCAGCCATATTTAACTCGCGATTTCATGCATAGGCAAGCGGGACGAATATTGGCAGTGTTATGCATGTCATATGTTGAAGAGCTTTGCTTGAACCTACTTGCCCCTAAAATAAACTATTGATCTGTAGACAAATGAGGCAGTTGGTGGATAAGCGCTGAACCCGAGACGAAGTTGTGACATGTGGAAACAACACTCTAAACTGAGAGGGGATTTCTCTCTTCCTCAAACTGTTTTGCTTGCCTTGTCTTGTTTACGAAAACACCAGCTTGAAATAAATTAGGCATCAGTTATGTTTTGTTTCCTTTTTCTCATATGGTCGACTTGAAACCAAATCAATAGTGCCAGCACCTTGGGATGACAGTTTACTAGAGTTGATCAAATAATGTCATTAACGAATCCACAATTTATACTGACTTGAACTCTTTTGATTGTTTAGAATAGATTAATAAACGTTGAGGGAAGCAAAATCTTATTTATGCTGCCATCTACCCACTATAATTCCTCCTATCGTTTCTGTACTGTCATTCTCAACAGCTGTGGCTGTGAAAAATCATTAATAAGACAGTTGAAACAGAGCTCATAACGCATAAATATTAACGCAATGAGGCTTTGGAAATGGAAATCAGTGGCACATTCAGTAATAGGTTTACTTGCAGTACTATTACTATACAATTGCAAAATCTCTTGTCGAAATCGGTATTCAGTTTCAGTAGTAAATGAATGAGTTGCACATTGGATAATAATTGAAGGCAACCTTTAACTTGTTCCTCAATTTTTCTGTAATAGTTTCCTCCCATCATGGACGCCAAGTAGCTGCACATTTTTCGATAGGCCGGTTGAATTGAAATGGCTGCAAACAAAACAAATTATAAGATTGCATCTCGCAAACTACATGCACAGCACCTTTAATAATATTCAACTCCTCAATTATTTCTAGTAGTTCTCCGAATATTTTCTCTCTTCGACGCCCACTGCCTTGTGTTTTGTGATTGGTCAGCTACTCTTCAGCGTTGCAATTCGCTCTACTAGCTTCCTACACGGGCCTTATATTAAGAATGAAAATAATGGCATTGTTTGCCCTTGATTGATTTCCGGTGCCCGACATGCAAATATCCTCGCACGAAACCAGTCTTTATTTCCCGAAAGACTCCGATTCAGTTGCTAATTTGGATATTTTGTTTTCCGGCACACAGCCATCCGAAAATTCCTCCGCCCCCGAACACCGGCGAGGCAACCTTTGTTTTTTTTAATAACAATAATTATGTTATGAAAGTTCCTCTTGCAAACGAGGAACTATCGCGTGCTGAAAAGTCCACCGGAATTTCTATTACCCAATTTGACCTTTTTCTGTCGCGGAAAATTCTCAAGGTAAAATCCCAAGATACATTACAAAGGAGTTTAAATTGAGAATCATTTTGATTCAACAGTCCTCTCCTAAGAGAATAGGGAGTGAAAGGATATTTTTGCGATACTAGTTAGCTTTTGTTGATTTTGATACGACGTCCTTAACAGTTTCTTACAGTTCAAGTACATTATTCCATTATCGTCCTTCTTTCTTGGCGATTCTAATTTAGTGGTGCTCGTGTATTCCCGCAACGTGCAGTGGACGTGAATACCGCTCTTGAGGACATTTGTCAGAGCTGTCCTTGGATGGCTGGTGTTTGATGTTTTCAGAAGCCCGAGTTGAAAGATAAATAATGTACTGATTTTTACGAGTGGGAGAATAGCTTTCCAATACCGAGTTTCGTAAGAATTACCTTCTTTCAAGGTGCATTAGGCAGCGTCTTGCCGCGCACCTCCTAACGACCCCGAACCCCTGCAACGGTAAATGATAAGTAATTGGAGTCAGATGTCAGGACGGATGCTGTGTCGCAATCTTGGAATGGGCATACCAGAATAGGGAAAGCAATTATTAGGGAAACACGTGTGCGCCACTATGGTTTTTTTTTCTGCGAAGCTCTTTGGTGATTTACTGAATGGCAGATAAGATTTGAGAGCGAGGGTATGGATCCCCCCCTCATGCATTTTTTCCCCTCCCCTGTTTCCTTCATTCCTTCTTTTATGGATGTAGCAGACGTGGGTTGAGTGTCAATCGCCGATTCCCCCCGAATTAATATTAAGTTGTATTCTTGGGCCCTTTTGTTACAGGCGCTGGCGTGTGTTTTCTGCACTACCTACGCCTCGCCTGGGCTCCCCCCCCATCCGCTCTTAATCTATCGATTGGATAGGCTATTGCTTTGTTGCTATAGTAACTTCGACTGTTTGCAAGTTTCCCGACAGTTGTTAAGCGGGGGTGGCGGCCTGGGTAAGCGCATCGCTCCTGAAATTCAATGGAGTTCTGGTTATATTCGTGGTCTTTAATTGGCCGAAAATGCGACCGCTGCGATGATTGAAAGCCGGGAATGAGTCACCTGCTCTGCACGGAAGATGCGGTTTTGCATTAAGGTGATGGCCATAAGTATGGTGCACTTTCTTGGCAAGAATTTATCATCGCCAATTTCGATTCCTGGTGAAGGTTAAACGTGATGCCCTGAAGATGCATGTAATGGCGTCTGCGTTGATCGCGTTGAAAATAGAGCGAATGAATGAGAAAGACGTTTGTTGGTTCTTGGCCGTTCAGAGCATGTATTGAAGTGTTCATTTCGTAATTGAACATGCGGATTTCCAGTTGTCTGCAAACATTGGCACGTCCCGTTTTTGACTTCGTGTACTCGATCTGACTGGGATTTGATTTTCACATCATGTCACTGATTCTGAAAAGGTATTTATCACATTGGGTAGTGCCAAACCAAGTGAAGTCAGGTGATGCGAATGAAAATGCCGCATAGCGTTGAAATATGTCGGTATTAATTACTGTTAGTTGTCCACAAAATGAAGGTTACTTACTGGAAGGTCTCACTTACGTACCCGATCATTTAGCTTGAAATGATATAGGCCTGATGTACTTATAAATCCCAAACTCTTGATAACGTGAAGATACGTATTTCCAAAAGTGAGCAATGACTAATTATGTTCATAGACCTGATGTTCTTGGCGAAAACAATCGCCGCGCACTTTAATATCAGCTGTGTCTGGAAAAGTGTTGATGTTCATATTTGGTAAATAAAATTGAAATGAAGTTTGAAATTGAACATTTTAAGATTGTACTCTATTTTCCTGCTCAGCGGTTATTTTTGTGTGAATGTTCAGAGGTTCATTTTGAAGTAGAAGAAAGTTGGACTTCGAACTGACTTTTATTGAGGCTTTGTTAAATGACACATCTTTTTGGATGGAATCCCTGTAAATTGCATAGTGTTGACGTGCATTTATCATGTTTGAAAGATAGCTTTTGAGCTTGGTCGCTCCTGACACATGTGAAATCCTGACATGACAGAAGTTAGATTAACAGATCATGTTTTGACGCTCGTTGCCCAAGTTGCACTCTTGTTCCATTAACCACTCAATCGGCGTAAAGGCAGTCATGCTACTTTGCCAAATCGTACACTAGACGTTCGGTTAGAAAGTTTCTCATATACAGACCATATACATCGTTAGAATTCCGTATATTTATACCGTTTTGGTTTAAAGTTGACAAATCATCAATGAATTGCAATGGTGGAGATAAATATCTTTTAAAAGGTACCCAGCAGTCAATAGAAGCTTGCAGAATTATTTTAAAAAATGTTAATAATGCAAGAAACGGTAATGGACAACGAGATCGCAATCTCGTTTGTAACTCACTTTCTAAAAAAAAATGTTTATAAATATTAATATTTAAAGGAACGTGGAATGGGGAATATTCAGAAAAGTAAACCTTTTAAAATATTCAGATATAAAGGACGCTGTAAGCAATTTTTCATGCAAAAATAACCGAAATAATACATTTACCTTTTCCAGGTTGGCTAGCCTGGATGTTATCTCAAAGTACATTGTATAGGGATCACAAACAGTGTACAACGCAATTAAATTTAAATTTATGAACTTTATAAAACAAGCATGTAATAAGGGATAAAGAGTGGTTGTGGTTCACAATAGCAGTGCATAATCTAAATGTAATGATTCCGTGTTGTTAGCTGTTTTGATGGCCGTTTTTGTTTGAAACCGCTGCCTGATGTACACGTATTCTTCAGAAAAAAATGGACGTATGAAGCAGCAGTAGGCCTATTATCTTATTCATTTTTTATGCCTTTTTGTACATTTAGCATATTTTGCCCTCTTTTCAGTTATCTATTACTGTCATGCCTTTGCCATTTTGCCGTCTCGTTTTCTTTAAGTGCCTCGGAATGGAAATTTTAATATTAATTTTTCCCCGGTAATGGCTTTTTCAACTTGGTATCTCCTCAAGTTTCTCCTCTTATGTTCTATATTCTCGCTCTACGTGGATTTCTATGGCAATCGATAAAACACATTTAACTACATCATCATATTGTCACCTGAGCTTTTACTTATGTTCAGTATGAATACATGTACTTAATCGAGGCTTTCCTGGAAGGCGACTTGCAAACACTGATATCGTGTTTCTGGCGATAGATACCAGGTGTTGACATCAAACGAAGGGGTTCCAATGCTACTAACATAAGCTTTAACGAATATATTTGTCCAGGGAACGACCAGATGCATTTGAGCTTGGTTTCACGGATGCTATGCACTGTAGTGATGTGATTCGCATAGATCGGTGCCAAGTTTTTAGAAAATAAGTCGAATAAAACATTAAAAACCCACGTTTGAATCGCACACAGCCAATGTTTACTGGTTATCTCATAAAAACAGAATCATTTTTTCAGGACTCTTGTCACACACCGTAACCAACCGCTACTGTGCCTTGTTCTGATTCGGTGATCCTGTTTGCATCAGATAAGTACATGACGATGAACCGGTGAACACTGTCAGCGATATTTTCAAACGTGGGTTTTTAACGGTTTCCTCGACGTCTTTTCTGGAAACCATGTCTCGTTCACTGGCTTGGCCGTGAACCAAATTGGATTAGCCATCGGATGACGCAGGCCGGTCAAACCGTAATGAAATCGAACTTCCACCGCCTTAAATAGGTATGTGGGAGCTGGAAATATCCTAAACAGTCATCACCATTTCCTTAGTCGAAATTAAATGATCTTGGCAACGAACACCGACATTTATCAATTGGCTGCCGATGCTGACTGAAGTACGGGTAATGAGATGCCGGTTTTTGAGAACTGGTGATATATATCGCAGGAAACGCCATGTGCATTGCTTATTTTAACAGTTGTTCTGCAGCTATTGCAGAAGAAGATTCGGTGAGGAATAATGGTTATTGCTAATTATAGTTTTAATATAGCTAGCATTGTTTTATCATGATTCCGACCTGGATCACGTTCAGTTATTTATCTCATTTTTTCTCCCAATTTATCTCTAGAGCTTAACGGTTCGAGATGCGGCCAGAGATTGCCTGGAGAAGAATCCCCGCGACAGGACGGAAGATGACATCGAGACGCTCTTGGAGTACATGCAGCACTTGCCCGTAAGACGATAATTCCTACCATATTTGCTCGCGTATAAGCTGCACTTTTCCCCCAAAATGTAAAGATCTGAAGAAGGGGTGCGGCTTATTCACGTACTTTTCAAAAATTTCGATTTGATGGCATTGCCTTTCTATTTATCCCAGAAGTGAACAGAAAAGGACTTCATCACATTGGTGGTTTTAAATGGTTTTACAGGTAGTTTTAATCTGCCTCAAGACGCTCAATAATAAACTGAGTAAAAAGTTTAATTTTATCTTAAAACTAAAGTTCAATTTTAGGATGCAGCTTATGCGCTCTCGCGGCTTATATGCGAGCAAATGCGGTAATTTTCTGCCCAGGTTTAATTAGGCAGCACTCGCTCTTTATCGCTCTGGTCGTAATGTGGCGTTTGCATTTAACCGTTTCAGGCCTTTGCTAATATGACTCTGGCCGTTAGAAGGGCACTTTGCGCAGTCATGGTTTATGCGGTCGTGGAGAAAGCGGGCACGGCCGTGATGAGCGAAGGCGAGGAGCTCGACTCGTGGTCCGTCATAATCAATGGCCACGTTGAAGTGGAGATGGCCAGTGGGGAAATACAGGAGCTGCACATGGGTGACAGTTTTGGCATCACTCCCACCATGGATAAGTTGTTCCACAAGGGAGTCATGAAAACCAAAGTGGACGATTGTCAGTTCGTGTGCATCACGCAGACGGATTACTACCGCATCTTGCACCAGGGAGAGGAGAACACTAAGCGCCACGAGGAGGATGGGGAGGTGGTGCTCATCACGGAGCATCGGGTGCTGGATGGCGGTAACCGACGAGGGCACATCGTCATCAGGGTGAGTCTTTTTGTAGAAAATGAATTCTAAGTTTCGTGAAATTGCACCTCATTCAAGGTGGCCGCTCTACCTGGAAAACAGGGAATTGAAGTTAAGGGGCGCAAATGAAGGAAATATCAGGGAATTTTAGCAGTTATCAGGGAATTCTGAATTTGTTGGCTGGATTTTTCCTTCTGTGTGTAATGTAAGCATAAATATGAAAATAAATAGGGAAATATTAGGTAATTAAAATGCAGGGGGAAAATGATTGAAGTATCAGGGATTTTACCAGGTTTCAGGGAAATCGTATGAAGAGAAATGTGTTCTAAAATCATTACCTCGTAAATTTTTTTTCCGGAAAGTTTGCCTATGGCATTAATATTTCCAAGTAAATTTCGCATAAAAACTTTGGCTCAAATCCATGGTTTATATTCTTAGTTTTCAAATATTTTTGCTGCAGCGTTCTATTTCTATTTTTTATAAGCAGGCAATTGTTAACAAATAATAACTATGCCTTAATTTCTGATCAGTTTTTACAACATGTTCCTTTAGTAGTTATATAATTAAGCAGATTTCGTATAAAGACATACTAGGCAAAAATTGATGTTCTGTGGTCTTATTTAAAATTTTTTTTTAAACCTTCGGCTTTCTTTTAATTGAATTCATAAAATATTTGTGAAGGAATTGGATAAAATCCATAATTTGTGATTATTTTATTCAAATATTACAAATACGGTGTTTATCTCTAAAAATAATTCAGGAAAAAATTAGGCTACATGACCAGGAAATGAGGGAAATGAAAATTTGTAAAAGCGTGGTCTTGCTCGCATTGATCATTCTGGCGCACAGAGAGAGCTTAGTGCAACTAGGAACTTTCATTGCCACGTCCTATTTTAATGTTATTTCTTGGCAAACTTCATTATCCGTTCTGATTTATATTCAGTGTGTTTATTGTTTCCACATATTTGGGTCGAGGGAATTCCGTGCTTTCATACATTCCGTATGCATGAACGTAGCTGCGATCAAGCGTGAGTTAAGGAGCTAATGTCAGTGTCATTTGCATGAAATTAATTGGCAATTAGCTTGCAGCTGGGAAAGTGCACTAATCTGTTTTGTATAAAATCACGGGGTATTATTGTCAAAGAAAAGGTGACCTACTGCAGCTGAATGATAACTTATTAATTATTAATTAATATCAAATATGAAATATTAAATAATATTTAATTAATTCCCAGGAAACCCTGTGAATTATTTTAATGATATTTATTTTAAACATGTAATCTTGCACCTTTGCTGAGATAGCTTGTCTTAATTTCTGTTGAGGGTTAGCCCCAGACCAGAACGTTGTGATTTTAAAAGGCCTTTAAAACTCCCGAACTATGAACTTTCTCATCAGTTCGGTAACGATTTAGCATTTATAAAGACTCAAGACGTGAGTCTTGCCAGGATATCATGTTCTTTTGGGGCTTAGTGTGTAGGCCACCTAATAGATTCATCTAATGGAAGTTGCGTTTGTGCAGTTTTCAAAAATTATGTCCCAGATCCTTAAATCATCTGATTTGGTTTATTATGCATACATGTATAAGCAACACTGTTGTGAGTACTGATGGCCAACTTTTAAATTAATTCATTTAGGGAACTCCAGACAAACTTCTTTCTCAGTTGGTCGAGGAGAATTCCATTATCGATCCAACATACGTGGAGGACTTCCTGTTGACGCACAGAACATTTATTAACTCGCCGTTGCAAGTGTCCGAAAAGCTTTTGGCTTGGTTTGAAGATCCGCAACTCAAAGACAAAGTCACTCGGGTCGTCCTGCTCTGGGTGAACAATCACTTCACTGATTTCGAGACTGATCCCGAAATGATGGAATTCCTAGAAAAATTCGAGGCTGGCCTGGAAAAAGAGGTTTGTATTCACTTTCTGCATAACATATAATGTGAAACGTCCACCCCATATTGCACTTTTCACGCTAACGCCATTTCTTGTGTCTTGTTAGAAGATGCAAGGGCAGTTACGTTTGTTAAACATAGCTTGCGCAGCAAAAGCTAGAAGTCGAACCGTGACGTTAGCCCGGTCAACGAGGGATGAAGTTCTCCATTTCTCCATTTTGGGAGGCTACGAACGCAATTTTAACATCTTCATTTCGAAAGTGGAAAAAAATTCCAAGGCTGAAGATGTGGGACTAAAGCGGGGCGATGAGGTAACTTTGCGGATTAAATTTTAAAAACTGCATCCTGCATGTGTACCATATTTGTACTTTGATTGACGTTGTTCCTTGCTGTTAACTGCCATGTGACTTAACGTGAAACTCATTTCCTGCCAGATACTGGAAGTCAATGGGCAAAGTTTTATTCACATGACTCATGCGCGTGCTTTAGAAATTCTCCGCGGGACGACTCATTTGTGTATCACGGTGAAATCCAATCTCCTAGGTAAGTTAATTGTTAATTATTAAAAGGGGGAACTCAATTCCAGATAAATAAATCGGAAATAAAAATGGCTCTCTGAAATACTTTCAGCGTTCAAGGAAATGCTCACCACTCCTGAAAATTCACCGAGATCGAGGACGAGGAAGACGTCGGAAATTGCCCACCTCCAAGCCGACCCTAAAGCTCGGCTATCAACCCACGTTGATTACGACCAAGTCACACGTGTGTTGTCATCTTCGCCTTCCAAATGTGAGAAAAAGGAGGACAGAAAAGGTTTCATGACGTTAGGCCATAAAACGAAATTAAAGAAAGCCCTCAGGAAGATGAACATCATTTCAAAAAGTGGCAACAGGTAGGCATCGGCTTTATTTTGCAATAAAATAGGAAATGTTACTGAAATAAACTTTATATAACTTTACAAATAATCATGGTTTTTATAATGCGTTTGGTTAGCAGTATTAAAGGCACTCCATTACTTTGATGTACTGTTTTATCAACACAAGCATTTCTTACGTTTATCAAACGACTTGTAGTCTGAAACTTCTAACTTCCAAACACAAATTTTGAATCCTGGATTATCTATTTAAAATCACCCATTTATCTTATTCTTTCTTGAGTTTGACGGAATTCAACGTCATATTGTCAAACATTCTGTTAACAAATCTGGAAAATCTTTCAATATTGGATGTCATTTTGTACAGTAAATGTGAATTTTGTTTAAAAAAACGATTAAAATTATATTTTTGTTAATCCATTGAAGCCATTCATGTATATTTTTTTATTAAAAAAACGTCTGCACTCTTTATATTAGCGAATCTCAGCTGAACAACTCTGACGATAATCTTTATTCTGGCCAAACCAACACCAGCAGTCGGACGTCCTCATATCACACCGGTTCCATGTATCATAGTCACAGTAACCCTGACCTCAGTACGGTCCCCGCCTATTACGAAACGGATATACGCCCTGACTATCCAGAGCACGTGCTCAAAGTGTTTCGAAGTGACCAGACCTGTAAATATCTTCTAATTCACAAGGTTAGACATTTGAAGATTGTTTTGCATTCTATAGCACACGTTTCTCTGTTATTAAGCATATATTCAAACCACATTTATTTCACTAGGAAACCACTGCCAGAGAAGTGGTCATGCTATCTTTACGGGAATTTGGAATCACTGATCCAAGCAGGTATGGTAACGGCTGATCGCAAGACATTTTAAGACTTATTTTTATATGTTAAACGTTTAACACTTTAATTTAAATTTGCAGCAACTACTCATTATGCGAAGTAACAGTTGGTGAGGGTGGAGTCATAAAACAACGAAGACTGCCGGACCAATTGCAAAATTTGGCTGAACGAATTGGCCTTAGCAGTAGATATTATTTAAAGAATAACAACTCCACCGAAACTCTAGTCCCCGATGATTTGGCTGGGGTGAGTTTTGCAGTTTTTCCGTCTACTTTTCCAGCTTAGAAAGCATCGAGGGTTTTACCAATCTGTACTCTCTCCCCTAAATTAGGAGTTGATGCGAGAGCGCCAAGTACATTTTCTTCAGCTTAACAGCGTAGAAGTAGCCGTCCAATTAACTCTGGAGGATTTCAGTATTCTTCGACAGATTGAGCCGACGGAATATATCGATGATTTGTTTCGCCTTAACTCGAAATATGGAACTCCGATGTTGACTCTGTTCGCTGAGGCAAGTTTATTCTGGCAACGAAAGTGAAGCTGAAAACTGAAACGGTACTAATTTTTGTGTATTGCGTTTTACAGCTGGTCAATAAGGAGATGTTTTGGGTGGTTTCTGAAATTTGCGGTGAACACAATCTAGTCAGAAGAATGAAAATTGTTAAGCAGTTCATCAAAGTAGCAAGTATGTCAAGCTTTCTTACACAACTTTACTACTTAGTCCATATAATAAAAAGTGCCAATAATAATGCATTCGGTCTAACGATGTTTTAGGACAGTGCAAAGAGTGCAAAAATTTCAATTCCATGTTTGCGATCATAAGTGGGTTGGGCCACGGTGCGGTGTCCCGTTTACGGGCCACTTGGGAAAAGTTGCCTTCCAAATACCAGAAATTATATGAAGACATGCAGGACTTGATGGATCCCTCGCGCAACATGTCAAAGTATCGTAACCTTGTAAATAATAACGAGCAAGTTCAACCTCCAATCGTTAGTAACTTTTTTTCTGCCTTCTGGAGTTTGTGTGTAAATATCAAACAATGCGTTAAATAAATTGTGTGTTTTTAAATTTAGATTCCATTTTATCCTGTTGTGCGCAAAGATCTTACATTTATTCATCTGGGAAATGATACCAAAGTTGATGGCTTGGTAAGCTTCGTTGACTGCCAAAATAATAGATTTTGTGCCCTATACGTTTTTTTTTAATTCGCTAAAATTTGGTTTTTAAATAACAGATCAATTTTGAAAAGTTGAGAATGATTGCCAAAGAAATCCGACAACTTACCAACATGTGTTCAGCACCTTACGTAAGCTGCTCAACCAACCATCTACTAGTTGAACATTTGGTGAATTATTATCTGTGGAGCCATAATCTTTGCATTATTATGTTCTAGGATCTTTTCACTATGCTGGAGCTCACCGGGGCACATCCCAGTGCGGCTATGATTTCCATGAACCAGTTGAAAATGGGGAGCACTAACACAACCACGTTTAAGAGACGCAAGAAGAGTACCGGCTTGCCGAATCCCAAAAAGATGTTCGAGGAGGTAAGTTCTGTCGATTTTCGATATCCTAGCAATTTGAAATTTAAATGAATCTTATTAACGCATTTGCTTCATAAAGGCTCAAATGGTTCGAAGAGTGAAAGCTTACCTGTGTACCTTAAAAGTAATAACCAATGAAGAAACGCTTCATCGAATGTCGTTGGAGTGTGAGACACTTTCCGGAACAGGTAAAAAAAGTTAATCATAATTGAAGATATCATTATGCAGCTTAAATGTTTCTGATGTCAATGGCAATTGAATTTCTTTAGGAGGTCCATTAGCATCTGTGCAAGTTAGAAAGAGGCATCCATCCCCTACCTTGTCTACAGCTAGCAGCACAAGCAGCACATCAGAAGGCAAAAAATCCATATCATCAGGGCCAAAATTTGGTAAGAATGTTGCAACTAGGTTGGGTTTTTGTTCACTTTACAGAGATTGGACCATGATTAGTGACGTCACCGCTGGTTTCGATTACAGGTGCAGATTCCCCACAAGCTGTTCGCAAGATATTAGCGCTCTCGGAATCTAGTAAGATTCGACCGCACCAACCAACCAGGCCTCCTAATTCGCTGACACCATCGTTATCCCCAAGCGTGCCAAGGAGGGGGCGACCTGATCGTTTAGGCCACGGCCGCTCCCATAGTGACACTACAACGCCTACAGTGCATCCAGTGGACTTGTCAGCAGAGAGTTCAAGCGTGACGAGCCTCAATAGCCTGCCTCTCCGTAAGTTCAAAATGTCAGGTAAGGGCTCTGGGCCCACTGATCAAATTGAAAATTTGAAAATTTTTACAGGATATCAGTTTACTAAGTTCCATTGCAATGACTTAACGGTTGGAAAAAAAAAACATTTTATTTAGCAGTAGGATTGAGTATAAAACTGACAGAATATTGTGATTTTGTTTAACTTAAGGAGTACACATCTTATGAAGTGACATTCTGTTGAAAATTAGCGTAGTTATAAGAAGATTACTACAAAACCTTATCCACCTTGCTAAAATGATCTGCAGATATAGAACATTTTATTATGCACTTAAAAAAGGTGGATGACTACAATGTGCATGCAATCGAGCAGATGCTATTGTTTAGCTGATGCATAATTTCATGTGGAATTAAATCGGTAGGTCTTAGCACAAGTACCTAATATTTATATTCCAATTCGTCAAGGGCCTGCAACTTACAGTGACAGCAGTGGCACGGGCAGTTTTCAATCTCAGCACATGGAGGGCGACTCCGAGAGCTACTTGCAGTACGATAGCCACAGCAATAGTTCAATTGGGTCCACAAGTTCTCCGCCGCAGCAACGGAGATTCACAAAGCAAGGAGGTAAAGGAGTCATCCTCGTTTTTCTTGCTCGTTAATTTAACACTGCCTCTTGCCGGTGTGACATCACTAGATTGCTGCCACCTACACACCCTAATGTTATTCCGTTTTGGCTATGTGTGGTTTTATTGCAGTAACGCATTCTCCCCCAATGAACCGTGCTGTGCGCCACATGCCTCCACCCTTCCCATCAGTGATCCATGGCTTGCCTCCAATTTCAGTTGGTTAGTTGGCAAAGAAATATTTTTCATGCTGGGGTGTGTCTACCAATGAGAAGTCATATTTTTATCTACATGGCAGAGCCGAAAGCATGCCCACCATGCAAAAAAATACATGTACATTTTTGCTTCAAATACTTATTATAATTGCCAAATTTATTCTCTTCAAATTAGAATTTTTCGTGCACTGGGGTTTCAGCTTTGGTTTATGATTTCAAATTTTAAAATTATAAAGCCAAGCTGAAACCCTGTTAGTTGGCCAATTCTTAATTAGGGGAAATAAATTGTGCAATTATAATAAATATTTGAAGCAAAAATGTACGAG